>JACWQW010000054.1:0-251186 GCA_014849355.1 Cryphonectria radicalis | reverse complement strand
ATCAAAATTACCACAACCCCCCCCACCCCGCGCGCCCCCCGTGCGATTCTCTATCATACGCTTGAGAATTTTTCTTCTTTTTTTTTTTTGTGGGGGGGCCCCCCCCCCCCCCCCCCCCCCCTCTCCTCCAGGCAAGGCCCCCGAGAGCTCAGTGATGCCTTGTGTAAAGAAGAAAAAAGTAGTATATGCTGTGTAGACACTATGTCTTGCTTGCTTGGTCTTGGATATTCCTGAACGCCGAACACCCCCCCCCCCCTCCCAACACAAACATTCAAAGGCCTTCTCAATCAGGAAGAGTCTCTACCATGCTATTACTAGCCTTTCCCATCCGGCTTCGTTATTGTATTACCCGTGCCTACACTGGAAGATGTACTGCCTTTTCTTGAGCCGGAACCATGGATCTCGGCAGTGCGGCCCTCCTCCGCACTTCTCTCCAGGAAGCCGGCCCACAGGTCGGCCAGAGACTCCTTGCCGGATGTAGATGACGTTTCCGAAAAGAAGTCGGTACCCAGAGAGGGTGTGCTGGGCGTCCTGTGGAATGGCGAGGCTGGCAGTCGCAGTGAGCTGTGGGAGGCGCCGGGACGAGCGAGTCCTGCCTGCTCTTTCTGCTCGTCCGTCCAGGCTAGGTATCCGGCGATGACTTGTAATATTTGGAACCTTTTAGGGTCGGAGCGGTCTATCGAGAGGAACTGGAGGAGGTAGTTCGTGATGATTTGTCTGGACACAATGTTAGTCCTCTTTCGCCAAGGGTGCCGAGATGCGCATGATGAAGCGTACCGGTCAACCTGCTCATCTGGCTTCGTCTTCTTCAGGTACCGGAGAGCTTTTGTGAGATGGTCGTTGAGTATGATGCCCTCGTGTCTCAACTTCCCAATGAGCAGGTTCTTCTCCCTGACCTCCTTCTCAAAGGGCGCTGTTCTTTCGAGCTCCTTCGAGAGGGTCGCCTTTGCTGCCTCGGCTTCTGCCACCCTCTTGTCGGCGTCCTCGACCCGCTTCTTCATCTCCTGAAGCTGCTCCTCCGAGGACTCCACCAGATCTCTCAGCTCCTTTCTCCTGGCATCCTGAATCTCTTGCAGCGCCCTTTGTAAGCCGTCGATGGTCTGTAGTGAGCTGTCTCGCTCCTCCGCGGCCCTGTCGTACGCTTCCCTGATGGAGACCAATTGTTCCTCCAGATCGGCCGTCTTTTCCGACAGGTTTTCCCGCGTCTGCCGCTCCTCCATGGCAATGACCTCCCATTCGCTCATGGCACTGCTCGTTGACTCCAGCTCGCTCCTGAAGTGTTGCACTTGTCTCGCCATGTCATCCTTTTCCTTCAGCCAGTTCTGTTGCGAGAGGTTGTTCCGACTCCTCAGCGTCGTCAGCTCCCTGTTCGCTTCTTGTAACTCGTCTCTGAGCTGGGCGACCTCCTCCTCGGACGAGGAAGACCCTTTTTGCAATTCCTCATTCTGAGCCTCGAGCTCTTCGATGCGCTGGTTCGCTTCTTCGAGTTCTGCCCTGTCCCTCTTGAGCCGGTCGCCCAATGACTCCTTGATCTTCTCAACCCTCATCAATAGTGCCTGGTATTGTTCTTCTGCATCGTTCTTTGCGGACTCGGTCTCCTCAAGAGCAGCCTTCAACTTGGCGATCTCTGACGAGTGCGACTCTTGCATGGTCTCCAATTGCTTGCGCGATTCCTCCACCTGCGCCAGAAGCGCCTCTCTTTCTTGTGACATTGCCTCTAGCGATGCGCTGGTGTCATTCGAAGGGATATCTGTGGTAGTCGTAGAGGGCGCGTCGCCGGAGACTAGATGGCTGTTCACTGAAAATGCTCGCGCATGTCCGTTGGCATGCGGTGCCTCGGACCCTGTGGCAGCAGGTGGACTTTGCGGTTTCTCGGTATCCCTACTTTCGGCCTGGGAGGATGACATGTTAGAGACAGGTTGTCATATCGTCAGCGAGCTGATCCGGGAAGGATGTAAGCGATCCCACGGTTGAGCATGCCATTGACGGCGACGACTCCCATCGCAAAGGATATATGGAGCATCCCATGAGGGAGGTACACAGTACATGCAGGGAGAAAGCTCGTGTCCACAGCAAGGAGGTGGGTCTGCCGGGGTTTCGTCCGTGGTGCTCAATTGCTTGTGCATTGCCAGGGCCCAGGGCGCGCAAACTTACCACCGGGGGTGCTGGGGGGTCCTCTTCAGCGGTAGACAGGTCCTTCGTCCTGTCCTCCTCTCGAGGACTCGGGCTGGGCTGCTGGGTGGCGCCCTCATCGCCATCTCTGGCGCTGGTATCGACAGCCTTCTTGGGCTTGCCCTTCTTCTTGTTTTTCTTCTTATTGCCTGTGCCTGCAGGGGAACTTGAGATTGCATCGGGTGGGGCGGCCGAAGACATGGTCAGTTGGCACTGGACACCACTTCCGGGCTTTGATGCGTCTTGAAAGGACAGATGGCATTGGGTGGTGGTGGATGGCAGCAGTTTTTCAGAGGTTGCAGGTGTCAACTCCAATAGTAAGCCCCTTCGGGCGGGTTACTGGTGTGGCTCTTTGCGCTGCAGGGTGGCCGCGCAAGATGGTTTAGCAGGCACCCACAGCGGAAGCTACGGTGGCCCAGGGCTGTCTTCCCTCACTGGCTGTGCCTGGATTCAGGGGTCCCTAGCAGTAAATAGTGGGGAGATCTGGTCGCTATGCTTTGCCGAACATCAAAAGATTCTTTTGCTCCATTTTTGGAGGACCGTTTTTTTCCTCCTTCCCTCTCCTCTCTTCATACATATTTCATCTTCGCCAAACCAGGGCTCATATTTCTGCTCAAACGCATGCGCCCTGGCTCGTTCAATGTGAATGAAGCGAAGTAGATTAAAACCTGCCTTTTATAATCCTAATGACCGTCCGAGGTACTTCCTCAATGGACTCGTTGGGTTCGCTATGCGCAGACAACCTCATGCTCAATTGAATCTTGCCTACTGCCCCTCTCTGCCTCTGACTATGGCAAGAGATGTTGGGTTAAATTTGGGAAAATTACATTGCGTCTGTCTTGAGCATTCAAAAGTACTTGACACGAGCCTTGTTCCTAGAGGCGCGAAGAGACTCCGCTTGTAAATTGTCGTAGCCATTGTGTTTAGCATCCTAACGCAAGGGTTTTTGCATATCAAACACACAAGACATACAAAGATACAAGAGAATTTTTACGATTTCAGTAGCTGAAGAGACCATCTGAATGCCTTACCCCTGCCTCCTTACAGACAGACTGAGTTCAAGGACTACTTTGTACTGCATATAGCATAGACGAGCTCGCTCCATTGATACCCTTGATGGGATTATTTTCTGGAAGAATATGTATGGGAAGTAATTTTAGGAGATGAGACCTTAGCCTCTCGTCTTTCTGGGAGTCGCCGCCCCCTTGGTGGCCTTCTGTGGCGTCTTGGCCGGTCTGCCTCTAGTACGCTTCGCAGGCTTGGGAGTTGCCTCCTGCTCCTTCTCGGCAACCTCGCCCTCAGCAGCAACTTCAACGGCAGGTGGCGCCTCGATGGCCTTCGTGGGAGCATCCTCAACAGCCTCCGCAGTATTGCTCTCCTCAGTAGACTCTGGCGCAGCGATGGCCGGAACAGCATCGACATCCATGACCTCGGGTGTATCGAACTCGTAGCCCACGGCCTCCAGCTTCTTGGCCCTCTCAGCCCGTCTCTTTTTCTCCTTGTTGATCTTTCGCGCCCACTTGTCTTCAAGTAGGGGGCGTTCTATCTGCTTGCCTTCCATCTTGTTCCATGGGACGGGCTGCGCAATAAAATCAGTACCTGGCTGATGTCGAGTGCGGATGGGGGAAACATACCTTGAATCTCTTGTTCGCACCCTTGAAGAGTTCATCGTGAACCTGTGCCTTCGGAATGACACTGCACTTGAGGATATGGCCAAAGAGCAGATAGTTCTAATGGAGGTCAGTCTTCATCCAACGAGCGAGTGGTTCGGAGTCCGCAGCACTCACGTCCATGGTCTTGGCAACAATCTCAGCAGTGCTGAGCTCCTCGAATTCGACAAATGCAAAGTGCTTCGCCCGACCAGTTTTCTTGTTCCTGGAGACCCTCAGGTTGCGGATGGGACCGAACTGACTGAAGTAGCTCTTCATCTCGTGTTCGTAGAAACCGTGGGGCAGACGACCGACATAGACCACACCCGTCTCCTCCTTTCCTTTAGAGGCTGCAAGTGCCTTCTTTGCCTTCTTCTTCTCTTTGTTAGACAACTCAGGAATCTTGCCGACATCTTGGCCCTCCTCAAAGAGAACAACCCCGGAGCCGGGGCCATCCTCATCTCCACTGTCAAGGGTCTGGACAAGGGCTTTGGTCTGCTCATCAGCCTCCTCGTCAGAGGATGAGTGCTCATCTTCATGAGAAGCAGTAGCAACAGCCTCGGCCTCAACCTCCTTGACAGTGCTCTTCTTCTCCTCGACTGGCTCTTTCTCAGCCTTCTTTCCAGACTTCTTGGCCGACTTGGGTGTCTTTGTTGATGTCTTTGCTGAGGCAGGCGTAGAGTTGGTTGCTTTGGAAGCACTCTTGGAGGTCTCCTTGGGCTCTGCAGTAGTGCTGCCAGTGGTCTTTGGGGTGGCTTGCTCAGCTCCCTCGGTAGGTGTCTCCTTGGCTACCTTTCCTTTGGCAGGTGTCTTCTCCTTCTTCGACTTGGTGGCAGCAGTATCTTGGGATGCGTCTGAGGCTTGCTCCTGAGTGGCCTTGGCCTTGGCTGGCGTGGTGGTCTTCTTTGGCTTGGATACAGGAGTCTTCTCGGCAGCCTTCTCAGTGTTGTCCTCAGTGTCCTTTGCCTTTGAAGGTGTCTTATCCTTCTTGGTCTTGGAAGCAGGTGTCTTCTCTACCTGCTCAGATGCAGCCTCCTTGGTGTCCTTTGCCTTGGCTAGAGTCTTGGCCTTTTTAGTCTTGGGGGTAGGCTCAGCCTCATTGCTTGCTGGTTCCTCGGTATCCTTGGGCTTGGATGGGGTCTTCACAGCTTTCTGCTTCTTCGTGGCAGCCGGGGAGACATCCTCAGTGGCTAGTACCAATGTCAGTTCTGGTAGATCATTACCTGAGGTCAAAGGTGTATTTAAAGGAGGGGTGGAGTATCTCACCCTTTCTCTTCGAAGCCTTGGGGGTCTTGGGTTTCGACTTGGGCGTCTCCTCAACAGTGGTGGCTGGGGCCTCTGTGGCTGTAGCTTGGAGCATTGTCAGTATATGAGGATTCTTATGGTTTCAAAAAATATTGTGAATATACCCTTAGACCTTCTAGGTCTCAGTTCTGGAGCCATTCTGGGCAGGTTGTGAGCAGGTAATTTCGAATTTGCTTTTTTAGCAAGGCTTCTTGCAGGTGCAGGTTTGGATGGTCGACAGCTTTTCTCCTCCATGCATACTTATTTTTTTGAGAATTCTGCCACAGGGTAGCAGCATCCCCCCAGTAGGCGGTGAGCTGGGGCCACCATCTTCCCCCATGTAGTTGCCGCTAAGGTCAGCCTATCCCTGCTCAGATCTGGCCGGCCGGGAAGGCCAGCAATGCGATTGAACCTCAATTTGAGGCGACGTTTCCACACTTTCATTGCTCTATAGGGTTCTTTCCGTACTTTGAAGTAACCTCCTCGCTCCTTTGCAATCTACCGTGTCACCTTCACATCACCTCGCACGCTCAAGCCTCGCCACTGGCTTTTGGATTTTTTCCTCAACATTCCGACTTAGAACACATCATACAAAATGGCCGACCAAGTGTCAGAGATCCTCGAGGCGCCCAAGGAGTTCGTCCACGATGGCATGCAGTTCAGTAAGTCGTGGTCACACCCCCGTGTTGGGGGCTCCCTGCGCAAGTCCTCAAAAAGCCTGCTAATGCAGTATGCAGTGAAGAGGTGCCAGAAGCCGGATCAGAAGGAATTCATCAAGGTATGCACACCTTCAGCCTGTCACACGTTGGCCACCCCCCTAACTAACATGTGATGCTAGATCTCGCAAGCAGTTGGTGTTGGCTGTAAGTAACCCTGCGAACCACATCCCGATCGATTACATTGCCTCGACAACCACAGCTACGCTGCGACAGCTCTTGAAGGGCTGCTAGTATTTGCCGTTGCTGTTGTTACAAACAGACTCGGACCCGAGTTTCGCAACAAGATCTCTAGACTTGGCCTGACTGACTTTTGGGATTCTAGTCTTGATCATGGGTTTCGTCGGCTACATTGTCAAGTTGATCCACATACCCGTCAACAACATCCTCGTCGGCGGCGCATAGACATCGAGAACACGAAGTCGAAGTGGTACACGGAACGAACAGAACGCATCGAATGTGGGCAGATTGCCGAGCTCCTCAGGGGAAGGGAATGGCCTCATGGGCATAACAATACGCGCACAGTCGTATAACGGCTGGTAGGCGAAAAGAAGATGACCGCATGGAGCATTGGATTTGGGACTGGTCAAAATTATTATACCATAACTGCCGGGCGGATAGGCAGGCACACAAACAAATGACCAATTTGAACACATCTTCAGTCCAGCTTCGTGTTGCCTTCCCATCTCAAGACATATCGTTTAGCTTTCGACCAGCGAATGCCAGTGCGACGGCGATTTTCTTGCGAAAGAGTAGATGGGTGGGATACAATTATGGCATTCTCAGACTCCCGCAAACAGTGCTCATTCTCCGGGCTGCAGAGCTTGGCAAGGTTGTCTCTCTAAGCAGTTATGAACGAGCTTTAGCATGGGCTGCTTGATTGCGCAGAGTGCATTCAAGAGACGGAAGCCGGCGCAATATGTCTGTGGTGGACATACATGAGGCCATGTACGGCTCCGGTGTCTGGTTTTGATAGCGCTCGCAGGCGTGACCTCTTACTGCTGTGTGGCATTCACGACTCTTGGACATCATATCGGGGAGCCTCATCACTGGATGCTGCTATCACCTCATATTCCCTTCTCCTGTCATCAACTTGAGCGTCGACTGCAGGCCTGGACCTTTTAGGACAACCACCACAGGCTTTGTATTGATTACGTAATGGCGAATGGAAGAGTCAAGCTTGTGTGTGCTTGCACTCTGGATCAGAGCGTGTCTTGCATGCGCAAGCCTCCTTTCTTTGGATGCCATCATCCGCAAGCAGAACGCCCGTCTCAAGGCGCGTCTAGGACTGCACTGTCGAACCTTCACTGCTCATTTTCAGCCAGCTCTGAGAAGACGATCGACCATGTGAACCGCAGTGCCTTGAAAACATCTCAACTTGTCGAGTTCTTCCGTCCGTAATTGGTGTGTACGCCACATCCACAATCAGCCCGCAAAATGCTAACAAGATGGGGTCTTACTCAGAAGCTTGCCAAGGGTATCGGGAGACGGTGAGAATGTCTAGAGCACTTGACAAAGACACCGTCCGGGCCCTGGCCCGAGGTGATTCGTCTTCGGCGTATGAGGCGATTTCGAAGGCTATTACCCAAACCCTGGGCGCGGACGACGAGGAGGAGCTGCTCGAGATCGAGATACTGGGCAAGAGTCATCCCCTCGAGCCTGGTACCTTTCTTGTGCAGGATGGGAATGCGCTGGGGATCTCCAAGCTCGGGCTTGTGCAGGCCTTCTTCACGGCGCGGGCGATGCTCCAGGGTCATCACAGCAGCCAGGGAGCTACACTTGGCGCAGAGCAGCTCCTGTCCGTCACGAGTGTCGTGCTGCTCATGGATCCGGAGCATCTCACGGCGGCAAACGCAAGGAAGAGGCTCATACAGGCAGAGGGCTTGCGCAGTGGCGAGGCCCGTCAGTTGGCGCTGATCCGGAAGGACCGGTTCTACATCGACAGCCTCCTCACGAGTCGTCTGCACAGGCATACAAAATCCCCTACTCTATGGAGCCATCGGCGGTGGCTGGTCGAGACGGCTCGAGGACGCGGCTCGCCTCCTGGGGTGGTTCGGGATCTGAAGCGCATCGTGATGATCGCCGGAGAAAGACATCCTAGGAATTACTATGCGTGGTGCCATGCTCGCTGGCTGGCTGATCTGCCTCCGCCTCTGTCTCCACAGCACCCAGCAGAGAATGGGTCGTTGTTGTCAGCGCTGGTGGCCGCGACCAAGTCGTGGTGCTTCCGCAATCACACTGATATCTCGGGCTGGTCATACCTCTTGTTCCTGCTCACGAGACTGAATGACACGGAGAGAGCCTCCGTCTTCCAAGAAGCAGTCAACCTCTGTGCCTCCTTTCGGTGGGTCAACGAGTCAACGTGGGTCTTTTTGCGGACGCTTGCGGCGTCAGGGAGTGTGGGAGATGACGAAATGGCTCTCTTCCACGACACCATGAGTTCTTCACTGCGCAGATGTGAGGGCACAGAAGGCAGGCGAGTGGTGGAGCAGGCACAGTTCTGGTCTAAGACATACCATCGGCGCCCATAATGACCTTTTCTCTCTCTTTTTTTTTTTTTGTAATATAACCTCGGTGCCTGTCTCACGGGACGAGGGACCTGCATAGCGCTGCCAGAGAGTGAGACATCTCGCTTGCTTGAAGGGGGCCAGACCGCTTTTGCAATTGCATTTTTCGGTCGGTCCAGGTTTGAGTTCAAAAAAGCAGCCGCCCGCCCGCCCGAGGCGACATTGACGAGGACATGGTCTGCTCGAACCTCGTCCGCCCTCTCTGCAGGTTGTCGGCGGGCATAAAACTTCCACCTACGATCATAGTAGGATTCTCATCGTATGGCTTTTTCGACCCGCTAGTCTCATGTGGCTGGCTGTCCATCCATCACCATAGTACAAAGTAGATATCGTCGGGTTCTTCCCGACGGTTTGTTGTCGTTGAGGGGTGGAAAAAAGAGAGGCCTGGGGCGCTAAAATGTCCGCAATTCATTTCAGTCCGATGGGAAGGGGAGCAGCGAGCATCTGGACCTCTGGAAGGGAGGGGGGGGGGCTAATTTGCTATTATTTCCTGCACGGCCATGACGGTGCTCGTAATGGCGCAATGGATCATCATCAACAACAACTTCTCCGTCTTGCCGTGCAAAGCAGCTGCAGCATCTGATGACATTTGATCTGATTGATATTTGATCTCTCAATAAAAATAAAAATAAAAAGGTGAACCAGCAATACTGAGCGGCGCCTCGTATTAACGATCCTGGCTACAGCGGTGGATACTTAACGAAATAAAATGCTGATAACCTAAATCAGCTTAACTTCTCAACCCCCCCCGGGCCACATAGCAAAAGAGGCTTGGCCGGATCTGGTCTTGTCTGAAATGAGATGACCTCTCTTTACGGCACCGGAGAGATTCAGATCGGCTCTCTTCTAGACCCTAAGGGTCGAATTTACATTATGGTCCCAAGAAGCAAGAGATTTGATGTCACGACGACAAACATTTCATAGTTTGGTCGGTCGGTCGCTGACCGTCAAAAAGGTCCACAGGGAATCTAAATTTACTACACAGCATGAGATCCCGGAGCATTCGTCCCTTGGTTTCTTTCTTCTGCAGAACCGGGAAACGACGAGGATGGGATGGCATGACCTGCAAAACCTCAGGGGTGAAATGCAAGAATACAGTACTATAGAACATCTGCGCCATTAGAACCTCCCTCTAACCCTATTGCCCAATCAAACAAGACGGCTCTAGCGACAATCAATTGACGCTCATCTTGGAGCCGCGCAACAGCACGCCAGAACTGGTCTGGTGCATTGGATGGGCGCCATGGTCGGGCGCCACACCAAATCCCAAAGATAATGCAGGGGGTTCGAGTCAAAAAAGGTCGGGTGGATCGACAGTAGTACAACCGTAGTAGCTCCATCCCTGGCCTAAGATGCTCGACAGGCCTGCCCGAAGGAGCAAGACGTCGTCCAGCACTGGCTGCACGGTGGTGGATGCGCCCTGCAAGTGTTTTGGCCCGCGGGGGTGAGATCGTGCTATGGAGAACCCCTGCCGTGCCCCAGTTGGTGGCCCCAACCAGCAGCCGGGCGCCCTGTCACCTCGATTTCAGCGCACACTATGGCACCATGCTATACGTAGTAGTGGTCTAACACTGGGTAGTACTGCGCCAAGGACAGTTGAGTTGCAGCAGGTGAAGGGAGGTCCGTTTCTTTGCTTGCAGATCGCCAAGGGACAAGCAACATTCCAAGCCCGTCGTCGTCCTCCTCCTCCTTCGTGCCTCATTACGGCTATGTGCATGGGAGTATTTTTTTTACCCATCTTCTTCTTACAATCCTCCATCCCCTCCCATCCCTTCGACTCCCCTCCCCCTCTTCTCTCTTCCATCCTCACGCCCTCAGTGTCAATTTTGCTCTCTTCCCCAGGGCAAATTCTCCTCCTCCTCCTCCTCCTCCCCCTCCCGCCCCCCACTTGTCTCTTTTTTCTGGTTGCGTGCCTGCTTGCCTGTCTTCCTGGGTTCTCAAATGTGTTTTTGATCAGCTCCTGGGTTGTCAGGTCACTCTTGTGCTGGCTCCTTCTTTTTTCTTTTTTGTTTTATATCTGTGTGTGTTTCGGAACCTCCCCGGTCGCCCTCTCCAAGACCCCTCCTCGACTTGGTGCTCGCCATTCACGTTCCAGTCTGTACGATAGCCACGGCAACCAGCATTTGCATCTTTCTGCCTTTGGTGCTTGCTTGCTTCCTCTCCTCGACAAGAAAGCATAGCATAGATGACGTTCAACCTGTTCATATTTATCGCCAACACACGCCGTACATAATATATAATACATAATACCAACAAAGTCTGGTTCACTCCCGGATCATCATTCACTTCAGCCCAGAACTTCACTGTTTCTCGGGGCTCGATCGAAGAAATCCCGTTCACGACTCTTCACACCGGAATCTTGAGTCACCAGGGAAGCAAATCCGGACACCAACCACCACCAGCAGCAGCAGCAGCAGCCAAGTTTTGTTCGGGAACCTCGGATCACCCAGCCGCTACGACCACTCCCTCGTGGAACCCTCTTCTCCTTCGTGGAGATCTACAGAGCAGCAGGTCGCAAGAACGCCATCATGCACCGTGCAGCTCTAGCACAGCTTCCACTATGGGCCACTCTTGTTCAAGCATTCTTTCCGTACATCCCGAACTATGCGTGCAATAAATATCATGCTTGTGAGGGGCAAGACAAGAGGGCCCTGTCGGCGAGTGAGCTCGACGACGTTCCAGTCAAGCAAGATGTCCAGCCCGCCGAGCTGTTGACGTTCAAGCTCTCTCAGAGATCATCACCAGTACGTGCAGACGCGTTCTATCTGGCTAGACCGCCTCCCCTCCCCCCCCCCCTTCCCCTCAAAAGGAAAAAAAAAAAACCGAAGCTGACCAGTGGGTGGGGAAAAACCAATAGAGCACCCAAGATCCTGCGGCGGCAGCAGCACGACAAGCAGAACTCCTGAGGCGAAAGTATGAGTTTGGTGGGTTCGTGGGGTTCTCACCACCACCAACGCCCGCCAGCTCCCAGACACAACGAGACAAGCGCGACAACGACTTCTCTGTCATGACCGCAGCAACACCCACCGCGACCAACAGCGTCGGACTCGACCAGGACGGGTCAGACATCTCGTACTTTATCGAGGCCAAGATCGGCTCGGGCGAAGAGTCGCTGTACATGTTGTGCGATACTGGCGCGGGCACCACGTGGATCATGGGCTCGGACTGCGACTCCACGGCCTGCGGAGAGCACACGACCTGGGACCCGTCCAGCTCGACGTCGTACAAGTCGACGGGGAAGACCTTTGAGATTGCCTATGGTACCGGATCGGTCGAGGGAGACCTCGCAGAAGATACCCTCGCGGTCGGCTCTGCCAAGGTCACAATGTCGTTTGGGGTCGCCAACACCACATCGACCGACTTTGAGCACTTCGCCTTCGACGGCATCCTCGGCATGTCGATGGCCAACGGGGCTTCGGACAACTTCATGCAGACCGTGAAGTCGGACGGTGTCCTCTCGTCCAACATCTTCAGCGTCGACCTCAACAGGGCCGAAGACGGCACCAACACGGGAGAGCTCACCTTTGGCGGTACAGACTCGAGTAAGTACACGGGCGACATCACGTATACGTCGGTGGACAGCGCAGCAGATGGAGCCTGGGCCATTCCGGTCGACGACATGGGCTTCAACGGCGACGAGGCAGGGGTTACGGACATCCTGGCGTATATCGACACCGGCACAACATATGCATTTGGCCCCTCGGACGATATGGCAGCCCTCCATGCGCTCATCCCGGGCGCGAGCAGCACAGACAATGTGACCTTTACTGCGCCCTGCGACACGGACCTGCCCATCACCGTCACCTTCTCTGGCGTTAGTCACTCCGTCTCCGTCAAGGACTGGCTGTCGGACCCGTCGGACAAGGACATCTGCACGAGCAATTTCTATGGGCGCGAGGTGATCACGGGCGCCTTCCTGCTCGGTGATGTCTTTTTGAAGAACGTATACACCGTTTTTGACGCGGACGAGTCGCGGATCGGTATGAATCACCACCCACCACCTACCCACACGTAGCATCTCAAATCTCCTTTTGAACTATCCGCTGACACGAATTGTTTCTCAGGATTTGCGTCCAAGGCTAGTTCGACAACGACAACCACCTCTTCGAGCTCTTCAACAACGTCGACGTTGTCATCATCATCGTCGTCATCGACCAGTGCTGGCAGCACCACAGCTGGCAGCACGACTGGTAGCACATCAGCAGTGGCAGAGTCAGCTGGTGCGACCAAGACATCAATTGCAACCTCGGCGGCAGCCCCTAGCACTGGATTTCAGTCAACATCCTACTGCTCAGCAACTATACTCTGCGTAGTTTCTGCATTGGCATTGATAGCATAGTAGCCACGTCACAAGCAGCTCCTATGTTGGGTGATGTCTCTCTCGAGGACGGGCCCAGCGCTGCAGTCATATGAGGATGACTTCTCTTTTTTTCCCCTCCAAACGAACTCTTGCTGTGACGGCGAGAAAGGAGCATGATAGAAAGAAAAGGGCATCATGGCATCTTGTTTTTGATTTGCATGATAGATACCCCGGCCCTTGACCAAATAGAAAAAGCGTCGAGAGGCACAGCAAAAGGGGGGCGTGTAAAATTCACCCCCAAGGACTTTTTTCGTATATAGGATTTTTGCTTATAAAGTAGTATATTAATTCGCCCGCCCTCCCAAGCAAAAGAGCAAAAGCGTGGACTTTCAATTCAGAACCAAAGACAACAACGCCTAGTGAACATGCGAACAATGCACTCTTCAGGTCCTTCTGTGCCCCCTACATAGTATGTACATTGATGCTATTACACCCCGTATCCGGTGTATGGGCTGCGGTGGTGGAGTCCCGGGGCGGTTCTTGGCCCCGGCGCTCGGGACCTGGACCTGGACTTAGACCTGCATTGTAACCTTTCTTAGCCGCAGCGGTTCCTGACATTGCATATGAAGAGAGACGACACCAGCCAGACCAGACGATCATCCTCATCATCATCATCATCGTAAGCTCAGCACCCATACACGTGGTAATTTTTGGAAACGCTGACAAGTCTTGTCTTTTTCATTTTTCATCCTTCCTCTTGTTCTTGAATTATTTATTTCTTGCTTCCTTAGCCTTTCCATTCCGGCTCGACGAGGCTCAAGCAGAGCCAGCGAACGACATTCCTTCTCTTCCTCCGTTTCCTCGTCCCTTTCCGCCGTCGTCGTCTTCGTCGTCTTCTCTCTCTCTCTCTCTATCTCTCTCGCTCGCTCGCTCTCTCCCCCTCCCCTCTCGAAGATGAGCACGCAGTAGCAGCTCCCATCCAACAATGGCCAAGGCCAGATCGCAAACACCAGACCACCGCGCCGACTCGAGCGCCGGCGCCGCGAGCACCCAGGCCAGCGCAGCGGAGAACGTGGGCCTGCTCTCGGCAGAGGCAGAGGCAGAGGCAGCAGCAGAAGAAGACTACGACCAGAGCAGGAGCAGCGCACTACCACCACCGGCATCATCACCACCAGACAGCACAGAACAAAATGGGCGGGTAGCGACGCCACCACCAATGAACGGGAGGGGGATCAAGTCCGCTGTCAGGACACCCTCGATGACGGGAGGAGAACCACCAGAAACAGCATTCTCCTCCCCGAACCCCCAAGACCGCACGCCGCGGACCCCCCAGCGCGTGCGCTTCGACCCGAACCCGACGATCCTGCATGGTCTCACGCCCAACGGCACGGCGACGACGAGCTTCGACACGATGCGGACGAGCGAGGAGCGCGACAGCATCGACGGCCTCGACTTTGAGCTTGACGACGACTACCACGACGACGATGACTACAACGACCACGGGGCCGGACAGCACAGGCGGCCCCTGCTCACGGGGATCGAGGCGCCGTCGGTGGCGCTGGCCAACAGCCCCTGGGCGGGCGAGTTCGAGGACGTACACAGCTGGGCCGAGTCGGAGAGGCAGCGGCCCAAGTCGGGCCTGCGCAGCGCCTTCATGAACATGGCCAACAGCATCATCGGCGCGGGCATCATCGGGCAGCCGTACGCGTTCCGGCAGGCCGGCCTGCTGTCCGGCATCATCCTGCTGATCGGGCTTACCGTCGTCGTGGACTGGACCATCTGCCTGATCGTGGTGAACAGCAAGCTGTCGGGCGCCAACAGCTTCCAGGGCACCGTCGAGAAGTGCTTCGGCCGGAGCGGGCTCATCGCCATCAGCCTGGCCCAGTGGCTGTTTGCATTTGGCGGCATGGTTGCGTTTGGCGTGGTCGTGGGCGATACCATACCGCATGTCCTGGCGGCTGTCTGGCCGGGCCTGAGGGACGTGCCGGTCTTGGGGCTCTTGACGGACAGGAGGGTGGCCATCGTGGTGTTTATTCTGGGCATCAGCTTTCCCCTGACGCTGTATAGAGATATTGCAAAGGTATGTTTTTGGTCGTGGCGGAGGGCCCTTCTTTGTCTTTCTCTTCTGGCCCGCGAGGGTTGAACCCCCACCCCCAGTGGGCGGACGGAGGCTGACCTGGGGAAACTTAACAGCTCGCGAAAGCCAGCACGCTCGCCCTGATCAGCATGATGATCATCCTGATCACGGTGGTCGTTCAGGGCATCTTGACACCCACGGCGGAGCGCGGCTCGTTCAACACACCACTCCTCACTATCAACTCTGGCATCTTTCAGGCGATCGGTGTGATATCCTTTGGTGCGTCTACACTTTTTTTTTTCTTCCCCCTTCCCCATTTCGTCTCCCTCTCTCCCTTCTGCGTGGTTGAAGAACGACAACGAAACGTGCTCTCTCTCTAACAGGGCGTCCCTCTCAGCCTTCGTGTGTCACCACAACTCGCTCCTGATCTACGGATCCCTCAAGACGCCCACCATCGACCGCTTCAGCAGGGTGACGCACTTCTCGACGGGCGTGTCCATGCTGGCCTGCATGCTCATCGCGCTCGCGGGGTTCCTCACCTTTGGCGACCGGACCCTCGGCAATGTCCTCAACAACTTCCCAGCCGACAACGCCATGGTGAACCTGGCGCGGCTCTGCTTCGGCCTCAACATGCTCACGACGCTCCCGCTCGAGGCGTTTGTGTGCCGCGAGGTCATGCTCAACTACTATTTTCCCGGGGAGCCCTTCAACATGAACATGCACCTCATCCTCAGCACCAGCCTGGTCGTCAGCGCCATGGTCCTGAGCCTGGCCACGTGCGACCTCGGGTCAGTCTTTGAGCTCGTCGGCGCCACGAGCGCGTGTGCCATGGCCTATATACTGCCGCCCTTGTGTTATATCAAGCTGACGAGCCGGTCGTGGAAGACGTATATGGCCATGGCGATCGTGGCTTTTGGTTGTTGTGTCATGGTCATAAGTACGTTCCAGGCTGTGGGGAAGATGATAAAAGGTGAGTGAGCTCTCCTCTTCCTCCTTCTTGTCTCTGGCGGCAAGGCAGATTCCCTACCATCAACCAACGTTCCCAGCTCAAAAAGATATAGTCTTGTCACATGAAGCATTTACTGACTTTTTTTTCTTCTTTTCTTCCTTCTTTTCTCTCTTTCTAGGTGAGGGAGGAGTCACTCAGTGTATGTAAAAAGTTAAGAGGCTCACATAGCCCAGGCGTTTGGGAGTTGATTCAGACACCGTAGACGTAGAAGACGAAGAAGAAGAAGAAGAAGAAGAACAAAGTCTTGGATAGGGCTGAGGCCCCTATTGTGTGTCCATACTACTACGATTCTAGAAGTCAATATCACGCATGCATTATTGCCTCTAGTCTTGTGTGCACAGGCCAGTGACCGTATCGTATACGTACGTAGGTGGAGGAGACCAAGCAGGGCCCCCTGTGGATATATAAACAAACATCAGACAGGCGGAGGAGAGAGAGCCTGCATATCCATGGGTGAATCACACGATTTTTTTTCAACATCGTCACACAAACGTGAGCCAATGATCCGTATCATCCAACGCATTCCCCTCCTCTCCCGAGGAAAGGTAGACAACAAGGTAGCCAGCCAACCAGTCAACGGGAGGAGGTATCCAGGTCGAGAGCCGACTCTGTTCTGTTCTCAGCTTCCTGAAGAGGCAACTAGCTCTGATGTTTACTTGTCTCAAAAGTTGTGCTCTTTCTTCTTTTTATTCCTTTTATAATGGTGACAGCTATGTATGACCAATACTAGTAAACGGCCTTTTGAGTTCGATAAGTTTGTCCATGTATGTACTTGGCTGGAACTTACTTTCCTACGCTCACTCAGGAGCAGGCGAGCAAGGTGACGATGGATGATGGATCTGTTCGAAACCTTGTAACCAAACAAATCCTCGAGAATAGTAATTCAAAGCCTCCACCCCCCCCACCCCCCCCTTCTTTCCCCCAAGGCAGGAACTATGTAGTGTGTGCGTGTGCATGAGTAGCCAAGCCCACTCACTCGTCATGCGGCAGGGTCGACCGGGCGAATGCACAAGCCCACTCTCTCACACACACACAACACGTCCGTATGACCTCTTTTGCTACCCCTCCTACCTGCAGCAAGGCTTCCCGCCCCTCCATATCCCCCCCTCCCCCCCCTTCTCCCCAGGGTGGACCGTAAAGTGTCAGTCGCTCTCGGTCCTAGATAAGAAAAAAAGGAGGGGAAAAAAAGAACGAATCTGCTCAGAAAGTGCAAGTGACTGACGTGACTTTGACTTGCAACTGAAACTCGTCACGAGGGGGTCCCATCCAGGCTGCAGGCAAAAAGCCTGCCTTCCTTGCTTATAAAAACCCCGCTTCCCACTCGCTCGACCTTCTTCCACGATTCAACCCACTCCCAACCCACACCACCTACCTACCTACCTATTGTTGGAAACCACCGGTTTGCTAACCAACGCGAAATCTCACCCATCAAACGCTGCAAGCGAAAGAGAGAGAATAGACAGAGAGAAGAAGAAAAACTCCACTCAACCAGCAATCATGCATGGAACACAATGCCCCAAGTGCGGTGCCGCCGGCGCTGATACCTCCAAGACCTGCTCGTCCTGCGGAGCCGTCAGTTTATCCCCCCCCCCTCTTCTCTCTCTTTTCTCTTTCGTCTACCCTTTTTCCTTTTGTCCCGTTCATCATTTCCCACAACCCTCTCTTCCTTCTACATAAAGACGAATGAGATAGCTTAGCGAGACGAGGCTGACTGACAACTTACCCCAGACCTGCCCCGCCTAAGCAGAGTCATCTGTAATCAGCGGCCAGAAACTATCCAAAAACTTTCCCCTTGTCCGGAAAAGCCCTGGCTGAACAAGCCCAAGAAAGAAAAAGAAGAAAAAGGACGATCTTCAACTCTTTCGTATGGTGAATATGTGCGTGATGGTTGTGTGATTTTGTGGTGGTGGGTTGGTGGCTACCTATGTTTTTGAGGCATGCAGCAACCGGTGGTTGGCAGTGCAGTAGCAGCAACAAGTGGATGGACGGTGCTACACATGCTCCTTATGTGGTGGGACTTGCGTGGGCCTGGTAGGGACGAGTTACTATATTGTTGTTGTTGTTGTTGTTGTTGTTGTTGTTGCTGCTGTTCACACGATTGCGGAGGCCAATAACGCTCTGAACATTGCCCACGAGTCTTTGTTATCAACATCGTTTCCGCCTCGTAATATCTGTCCTATCTCTACCATTCATTGCTTGGTCTGTTGAAGAAAAACACAAATTTGCGCTGCTCGGGTCATCCATGTCCCCAAGATAGCTTCACCAAAGAGCCCCTGGCACCACTTTCTAGTTGGTAAGAAAAGTCACGAGCGCACCAGCCGTCTGTCTCATATTCATGCAGGAAACAACCAGTAAGACGGTACCGGAGATTAGAGACAAGTTGACTGATAGTGTACACAAGCTGTATCTTATCACTCGCAACAGACGTCCGTACCACGAGAGAAGAAGGCTACCGAAGGGGCACCCCGGCGGAGTTCTCCAGCCTAGAGGTTGACCAAAAGAGGCGGCACGACGATGACAGAACGCAGTAGCCCGTTTAAATTATCAAGAAGAAAAAAGAACTCGCGAGAGAAACAAGAAATAATGGAAAACAAGACCACGGTGCCGGGAAAGAAGATTCCAGCAACCCAAGAGGTCGTAAGAAAACAGATACCGTTCCCTCCGCCTGTGTTTCTCTCCCCCTTCCATTGCTTTCCTCCCCCACCTCTCTCTGTTTCCTCTCTTTCTCTGTGCAATGTCAGTTAAGAAGGGGTGACGAGAGAGCTGGCGGAGACGAGGGGTTCGACCGCTCCCAGACCAAAGGCCAACTGGTATTTACGAGGAAGGCCTCCTCCTGAGCGTGAGAAAACCCCCCTTTGGTGTACCGATGGACGCCCACCTCTCTCTCTCGCGCGCGCGCGCGCACACACACACACACACACAACACAGCTACTCTTGTCTCTGGTTTCTTGATCCGTCCCAGCACGCACGACACCGCCACGCATCACGAACACCCGTTGCCCGTCCAGACCACGCCACAGTCAGATTTAGGGAAGACGACTTCGCTGTTTCCTGATCCTAATTTGCAGAGGTAACTGTTCCCCTGCCGTATAACTGTCCCAAACACACAAAGATGACACGCCGGTCCAATGAAGATAGATAATGCGCAGTAACGTTTCTGAGGCGTACCGAGCAGGACGGATGACGACCACGGCCGATAATATTAACGCCAGCCGAGAGAGACAACAAAGAGAGACGCCCGACCGACACCTTTCTAAGACATCATGACATCTTTCCAGCGACCGTCTGCGGGAATCCGAGGCTACCCATAAACGAGAGGTGGAAGTCTGAACAATGCCGCATTATGGTGCCGAGCACAGCTCCGTCGAAATAAGAGCTGTCGTGGGGGACAACGAAGCTGCGAGGCCCTTAGAGGACCAGGCACTTGTGCTTCTTGCTGCCGCCTTTCCGCTGCAGCAGGGCGGCACGCGTAGCGTGCTCGAACACCTCTCGGACACCCTCATTGGTCTTGGCCGAGCACTCCAGGTACTTGTAGGCACCAATCTTCTTGCGAACCTCCTCGCCCTGTTTTGAGTAAAAACCACCGTCAGCCATTTGTGTCTTCCTCGCTCGGCGTCAAAAGCTACAGGCAGGGCACGCGACACACGAGACATTCCGTCTCCGGCGGGCGCTTGGCCTTGATCAAGCCGCCAGGTGGAAAGGATGAGGGGAAGGCCAGGGGCGGGATATCAAACGTACCTCCTCAGGGGTGACTGGCTTCTGGCTGGTCTTACGCAGCTCCTCGATAGTCTTGTTGTCGTAGCGCAGGTCCTTCTTGCAGCCAACGAGGATGATGGGCAGACCCTGGCAGAAGTGAAGAACCTCGGAAATCCACTACAAAGAGTGTCGGTGTTAGCAAACGGCCTTATCGCAGGCATGATCTGCAGGGGAACAGGGGTGTTTGAGAGACTAACCTTCTCCTGCACGTTGTCCAAGGAATCGGGAGAGTCGACAGCAAAGCAGATGAGGATGACGTGGGAATCGGGGTATGAGAGAGGACGGAGACGGTCGTAGTCCTCCTGACCAGCCGTATCCCATAGTGCCAGCTCAACATGCTTGCCATCGACCTCGACATCGGCAACGTAGTTCTCGAAGACAGTAGGCACATAAACCTAATGAATGACGTTGTTAGACATGTGATCTTAACATGATTGGTGTGCAGAATATAACGAAAGTTGCTGCGAGGATTGATTGAAAGGTCAGGATGGGAACTGGTGGTGGAAGGAGATTGGTGATTGTGGCTGTGGGTTGTAGGGTGGATTGCCCTTGCGACGAGGTATGTTCGGATAGATAATGAAGAAGACGATGATGATTTCGGCGCGCGGCTGAGACGGCGGGTCTCTTACCTCAGGGAAGGTGCCCTTGGAGAAAACACTGGCGATTGTGGTCAGCAGGATGATGGCAATGAGGATGGCAGACTCTTGGGGTGTGGACAAGGAGATGGATGTATGGTAGGCAGCCCAGATCTGGCAGGAGAAGGGGGGAGGGGGTCAACGAGACTCACATCAACAGACACGTTTTACCGCAGGCACCATCACCGACGATGACCAGCTTTCGGCGGAGTTCAGCCATCTTGAGAGGAGTTTTGTTGATCGTGGATAGAGGCGGTGTGAATGAAAAGAGGATGCAGAGTTGTCAAGGTGTGGGAATGGGAATGCGAGAGGCACACAACAATCAAAAGAAGAGGTGAGAGGTGGAGGTTGGTTACTATGATGATGGAAGAAAGGGTGTCGGTGTCAATGGGGTTTTTGGAGAGGTAAGGTAAGGAACAGGAAATCAGAGGGCCAGTTGCTTTTGGAAGGCGGAAGGCAGAGGGGGGGGGGAGAGGGACCAGACCAGACCAGAACTGACCTGACCGAGAGAGAGAGAGAACGGGACAGAAGCAAGGCAAGAGGCAGCAAGCACCTGGGCAGAAGGTGGCACATGGGGCAGGCAGACCTGGCCTGACCAGCATTTGCCCAAGGACTGGTGCTGTGCCAGGCCTGCCTGCTGCGGGTTCAGGTGTAGGACTGCAGACATGGGAGTCATCTTAGCGCGTGCAGGGACCACCTTCCAGCGGTCCAGCACCCAGGAGCGACTGGACCAACCGCTGAAGGAACTCCCTGAACAGAGGGAAGGGCCGGACCAGCCGAGCCTGACTACCTGCTACAATGCCTGCAGGCTCAGGTGTGTGCAGAGAGAGAGAGAGAGAGAGAGAGCCCAGCCCAGCCCAACCTGAGGCAACTGTGCACACACAGAGGCTGACAAGGCGGTGGAGGTCCTACGCGTTTGAAAAGTGGGGCTAATCTGGGGTTCAGCTTGGCAGTGCAGCACAGTGGAATGGCTGTGGCTTGGTGACCAAAAGAAAGGGGCGTGTTTGATAAAAGGCCCATGGTCTAATTTCTTTCATGATGAAAAAAACGAGGCCACCCCCATCAACAACGAACATTGTGCAATGTCCACCCCCCATCCATCTATTTGGTCGTGTCACCTGGCTTACCAAACCACTAAGGATCAACCAGAAACCTGACACCTCTTCGCACACCAGGGCTATGATGTATGGCGTCTTGACGATCCGCGCCCGCGCATCCTGCAATGCCCATCACAGATAGATAGATCGGTCCATCCCTGTGGATTGATTCTGATTGCAGACCCAGGATGGATTGGCCGTTGCTCGCCAAGGCATGGCATACAGCTAGCTGCCCATAGGTACCAATCACACCTGGACACCTCTCTCGAATACGGAGAGGGGAAGGGGTTTCCGAAGGGGGCGCTCCCCAATCTTTGATGTTCAGGCCACGAGGCTCTCAGCTGCTCACAAGCTGTAACCTCGTACAACCTCGTACATGTACGGGGAAAAGTCCCCGAAACTGCACATGTTGCCTCCGTACAGAAGGAGGGAGGCCCAGGCAGTCAGTAGTGCTGCTACTACTACTACTACTACTACTACAGTGTGCCGCTACCTAGACGGGCTTACGAGTAACATCCACAAAGACGGGGAGAGAGGGGGGGTTTGGATTGCTCAACCCATTCAGCACCTCAGCCCTACCACTGTATCATTGTAGTAGCAGACACGCAGTCGAGGCACCGCTGTATTCAACTTCTAACCAGGGTTGATTAAGCATTGCTGGACCCAACTCCATCCAACGTGCTATATTTGAGACCCAGAGCCTCAAATGCAATTTAGCAAGAAATTTTCTCTCTCTCTCTCTCTCTCTCTTTTCTCTCATATCATTTTTTGTTAGTAGTAAGCCCACATCAGGCGACCAAATTTATCCGAGATGCACAAAACACCCATTGTTCCTCCAAGGTCTGGCCCTGTTATCCACCACTCTCCTCTTCAAACCAAATACGGAGGAGGAAAGACCCTCCACCCTCCTGGATATCTCCGGTATTACCGTCTGGCAGCTCGGAACGGCACGCGGCCTTCACATGCCACTGAGCTGGCAGGCTGACAGTGCTTACATACTTACCAATGAAGGGGGGAGGGGGTGCATACAAGGTCCACATCTGTGTCCTTACCTCGTATGGACTTCGCAACCAGATCATCTAGAGCTATAGTTGGATGCCCTGCCTTCTCCCTTTTGCCTGTATGCATGGTGAAGTGTCAGACTCTCTTCGCCCAGGTAACCACCAGGTGTCGGGGGGGGGGGCCTTCCTGGTCACAGCCTAGCCAGCACTACGTCACAAGCCAAGCAAGTCCTACGACAACAGGCCTCTCTACTGTAGGACATTCTCAGGGCCTTGTGTGTTTAGGTCTGTAAGGCTTTTTTTAGGCAGCATCTTGATCAGTGGATGAGATATGAACATTGCTTGGAATACTGCCTGACAAAGACATGAAAGACACATGGTCTTGATACTATATCCTTTCTAGGGAAAATGGCAAAGGAGGGGGGAAAAACCTCAGTTAGGCCTGCAGCCTCCTTCCCAATTTTTCCCATTTTTACCAACAGGCCACCGTGTATTTCCATGCCAACTCAGGTAGTAGTTCCATGAATGGGGGACCAGGGCCCCTACCTTATTCTCCCTTTTCTTTCTCTTTCCCTATTTTACTTTCTTTCTTTCTTTTCTTCCTTTCTTTTCCTTTTCTTTTCCCTTTTTCCTATCCGCCATACTGTGACAGAGAGGTATGAGCCGACTTATGTGAACCCTTACGCAAAGTGGCAATGGCACCAAAGGCAAACTATGCCTCCACAGCTAGAGGTGCCGCACCTGCCTCGTCCTCAACATTGTCACTGCCCTCTGTGGACGGGCCTGTCACACCTTCTTCGGCCTGCTTATGGCTTGGCTCAGCTGCAGGCTGCTCTTGGCCCCGAGCGGCCGCCGGGCCTGGTTTATGACTTGCGCTGTCAAAGTGGTAAGAGCCGTCGGTGCTGGTAGGGCTCTGGGGATATGTACAATATATGTCAGTGATCTGGACCTCCTGCTGCTTCGGAGGCAACGGCACAAGGCACCGTGAGAGAGAGAGAGAGCTACCTACACGGTCCTGGGCATACTCCACACGCCCTTTGGACGTCGAAGCTGTACATGGCCGTGCTTCTGAGGTGTTTCGCCGAGAGAGTTTCAAGTTGCGGTGGTATTGACGGTAGCTGCTGAGCACATCGCCCTCGATGTCTTTCCTGGCGAACATTTTTCTTCCTTTTCTTGGATACTGAACATGAACCGATCTCGCTACAAGATTCGGCTGCGGGGAAGACTGTCAATCGTGAACGGCTGACTCCTCCAGATGGACCAAGATGGGCAGGCTCAAGAGCTCAAATAAATCGTGGACAGGCGACCACAGTGGACGACCAAAGCGGACTTGGATGACTAGGCTCAGGGGCAATCGCATTGACCCTTATGACGACGGCTCTCCCGTCCCAAGCCGACAGACTTGGCGTCAGGATTTGGAGGCTGTCATAGAGAGAGTATGTACATGAAGGTAATGATACCCTCGTTGTGATTGAACTGGGCCATGCTATGGACCAGAATAGTGAGGGGACATCCCAGGCTGCCACTCTCACAAAGGCCTGACAGTCACGATGGTCTGGTCTGTCTTAAGTACTAATGGCAACTGCTGATCCCGATTGACTGTACTTTGTCTGCTCACACAAACACCACAATCGGCTCTCTCCTCTCCGTGCCCCAGAACCACTGCTTACGTCCGACCCTTCCTCGGTCAGGTCGCCGGCGTGGATGAGGATGTCCCCCGCGGGAAGGGATGGTTGGGTGCTATGGGTGTCTGAGATGCAGACGACGGTGATGGGGTCTGCGACGGGCTGAGCTGGTGACACGCGGCGGAGGCTGTAGTAAAGCTTGCTGCCGACGAAGAGCACCGGTGAGCTGAGGAAGCGCTGCAAGGCAGTGGGCGGGTCATGTTGCCGCTTCGTGATGGCCATCCATTCTTACTGGAGAGACCTAACTCTGCTGCACAGGAATGATGCATTGCCTGCTCCTGCCTCATCAATGTCCACAAGTGAGCAGACAGGAGATGTAGGGTGAGCTCTTGTTCCCCACTGCTGCCTGGAGTCCTGGCGAGAGAGAAGGACACGTTGTCGCTCATTCATAGCCTGGTCCTCGAGAAAGAGAGGAAACAGAGATATTACATTTCGTATATATACCGGATACCAGGATGTTGTCAAGTGTGAATATTGAATATTGACTCTTGATGTGTGATGCGTCGTATATAAGCCATTGTGCAGTGCGGTTGTGAAGTTGTCCAGGAGGGAGGGGGAGCGAGCAATGGGTTGTTGATCTGGTGTCGTTTAATTTCCAATCGTAAATGATAACAACACCCATATGGTCAGTTAGTTGAGAGCAATCCCTCCGAGGCACTACTACTATGTACTGTTGTAGACGGCAAAGCGCTGAGCCACAAAAGACGACGTTCATTCCGTGTCAGGAGGAAGAGGTCATCCGTCGTAAAATATAACAGTGTTGTGGCAGTGCAGTTTGTAGAGTCTTTGTAAAGTATGGGTCTACAGGATGGATCGGATATTATGGGTTTACTTGGAATTGGGAGTTGGTTGAATGGCGGCAGGGTGGCCACTACGAGGAGCTACTACAGCGCTTCCGAGAGAGGCCCAGGAGGCCTGCGATCGGCGCCCCGGGACGATTACACAGGCGCCACTGGGGGGGGGGGGGGACGGGGCAACGGTTTCCAGCGTGTCCGTGGAGGCTGTGCTGCAGCAAGCTGCTGTTCGCTTTGTCTCGCCTTCGCATCATCTTCATCCCGGCAACCTTGTGTTTCTAGAATCAAGTCGACGAGAACATCCAGTCTCAAATATTAAAGGCTTGATTGGATTCTTTCCAGTCATACATTCCTTTTCTTCATCAGTTTCTGGCATCAATATCGACGTTCACGTTTTATTGAATTCGCACTCCAGAAGGTGACTTGCACAAGCAGCAGCTAACAGAGCACTGTAGCTGCTAACTCGCCAAGGAGCCATTACAAAGTCAGTGACGTCTCGGAATTGCCCCCACCTACTGCCGCCACCACAACCACCTTCTTTCTCACTTACACGACCATACCTAGCAAACTACCCTACCCCTCCGTATCTATCTCTCTCCAGTCTCCCCCCTAAGACCTTGTCCTACTTTCTTTCCCTCATCAGAGGGATACACCCTCATTTGAATCAACCAATCCATCAATCCATCAATCTCCTTAAATCACCTTCACTTCTGAACACGCAACCACACGTCCACAGCAATGGCAGACTTCGAAGCTCCATCAGGGCCCCCACCACCCAAGGTTCCGGAGGGATGGATCAGCAGATGGAACGACCAGTACAAAGAATGGTAGGCTCAACATGAAGCCCCAACCCCCTTCCGCCCCACGCACCGATCAGCCAAACACAAGCACGCTGACACGTTGGACCAACAGGTTCTACGTCAACACCTACACCAAGAAATCCCAATGGGAGAAGCCCACCGAGCCCGCCCGCCCGCCCCAGGACGACGGTGCCCCGCCCGGCCCACCACCGCCCGCCTATCGCCCCGGTGACGGCCCCGCGCCCACCGACTCCAAGACGAACCCCTTCACACCGCAGAGCACCGGCCCCTCGTCTGGCCAGGTCGAGAGCGACGCCGAGCTCGCACGCCGGCTGCAGGAGGAGGAGGACGCCCGGGTCGCAGGCCGCAGCAGCAGCAGCAGCGGCGCGCGCGCCCCGGGTCAGGGTGCCGCCTCGGACTACATGAGCACCTCGCCTGGCCCGGCAGGCCCGTCGGCATACCCCAACCAGCTGCCGCCGCGCGAGGAGGGCGGAAAGAGCCGGGGCTTGCTGGGCAAGCTGTTCGGCGGCGGGAGCAAGAACAAGTACGGCAGCCAGGGCGGTGCGTACGGCGGCGGGTATCCCCAGCAGGGAGGATATGGTGCTGGTGGTGGTTATGGCGGATACCCACAACAGGGTGGCTACGGCGGCGGATATGGTGGTCCTCCTCCCCCCCAGGGAGGCTACTATCCTCAGCAGGGCGGATACGGCGGTGGCTACGGAGGAGGCGGTTATGGCGGCGGTGGCGGCGGTTACTATCCACAGCAGCAGCAGCAGCAGCAGAGGCCAGCTAAGAGCGGCGGTCTGGGAACGATGGGTGGTGCCGCGCTGGGCCTGGGAGGTGGTCTGATCGGTGGCATGCTGCTGGAGGATGCCATTGACGACCATGAGGACCACGAGCAGCAGCAAGCTTATGACCAGGGCTATGATAATGGACAGGACAACGACTACGGAGGCGGCGGCGGCGGCGATTTTGGAGGCGGCGACGACTTTGGCGGCGGCGACTTCTAAGTCGGCTAGGGAGGTTGAGAGGGACAAGCTTCTCATGATGTAATGATAGTCTACGTCCTGGCGTCCTGAATCCTCTTTCATTTTCCTCTTTTTGTTATTTTTTTTCTCTCTCCCTGGAATCTGAAAGGGTACTGCTGGCATCTGCAAGCATGGAATTGTCGAGAACGAAAATAAGAAAAAGGGACAGTGATTTCCTTCAGGAGGAGCCAATGCATCTTCACTACACTTCTCGTATTCATATGCAATACAGGTCTTCGACTATAAGAATGTCTAGGGGGTAATGAACCCATATCTCTGGTACCGCCCTATCTAAGTGCCTCTATACCGTTGTGCGTGGCACATGACGTTTCCATCGCGCGTCGACTTAACACAAAAGCTACTTGCGTCCGCCCTTCTCTCTTCTCGACGCAGAGCCGCCATCGTTATTGTTGTCTTTCGATGACGAGGATCCAGCCAGGAACGAGGCCATGTCGAAGTTTGCCACCGGGTTCTGGCCTCCTCCGCCCCCGCCCATGAGACTGTTCATCGGGTTGCTCTTCTGGCTTTCCTCCCATTCCTTGCGCATCTCTGGGTCCACTGCGGTGCACCACTGTCGTCAGCAAACACACCACGTAATCCTCTCTTGAGACTCCAACCAGGCGAGGGAGTGGTTCTTAACTAAGGGAAAGGGGAACTTACTGTTATCGACCAGCTTCGGCATGCCGATGAAGATAACCATGCTGACCAGACCCAGCAGGATCATCGGGTTCTTGAGGATACTCAAGATATTGACTATCACCGAACCGTCAGCATTTCTTTCCTTCTCCCCACGGCCACATACATATATCTCGGTCCCCCCCTCTCTCTCCTTATTCGAGGGAAAGCAAAACTCACAAGAACTCCTCTCCATATAGAATGCCTTCTGTCCCACAGCCCGCACCCCCAAGCTCCCACCCGTCACGACGACCACCTCCCCTTTGTTATCCCAATCGTTCCCCCGGTACGTCTCCCAGGCGCTGACCTTGAGGCCCGCCACCCTCTCGTCCTTCCGGGTCTGGCCCTCGCCGGAGACCACGGGGAGCACATCGACGCGCAGGGGGGCGAACCCGTAGCTGGGGCAGTGCACGTCGAGGAGGTAGCTGCCCTCGGAGACGTTGTGGAAGACGAAGGTGTTGGATGGGGTGAGGTAGGCCGAGGCGTCGGCGCCGAGCGAGGTCAGCGTTGCGTGGGTTGAGGGCGGGAGGGTGCGCGGGTTGGGGAGGACGTTGGAGGCTGGGATGTGTAGCGTTATGGAGGTTGTTGTCGTCGTCGTCGCGGTGACGAGGAGGGGAAGGAGGAGGAGGAGGAGGGAGGAGGAGAAGAAGAGTGAGGTGTGCATTTTGGCGGTCGTGAATGGCGGCCTCGCTGGTGCCGTGAAGTTGTTGTCGATGTTTGGAAAGAGCCGTGTTAGTGTTGTAGTGCCCAGCTGTACAGCGTTCGACTTAAGGCGGCGGCAGCAGCAGCAGCAGCAACTCAAGTGGGGCCAGGGAGGGGTCTTGCAGGAGACACTACAATAAGTCCAGGGGGTCTCACTAGATCCTATGCATACATCGAATGTCATAATAGTACATCGAAATCCTCGTACCTTTCCTCCCCCCTTCTTTTCTTCTCTTACTTGCTCAACCTCCTTGGAACATCCAGTAAGTCAACCTTACGACTTCTAGATGATCTCAATCCCCTCTCATTGCGGGATTTTAGTGTTCTTGTTGCAGCTCGGGCCTCGTGCTCTACCATCTCGCCTCACTTTACGCCAAACTCTTTGTCTTTTTCGATGCAGTGTAGCAATTGCGAGATACTGCTTTGTTTCTTACTACTTAGGGAAAGAAAAAAAAAAGAAAGAAAAACTGGAGGGTAAGTGTTCCCCTTTGGTATTTCTATGAACCTTCTCAGAGGACAGTTGGCGCCGCCTCCTTCTCCTTGGTTTCTGGAATTCCCTCCCCACCCTTCGTCGTTGCTGCAGATGCAGCTTTGAAAGACTGCTCGAAGTCGGCAATGATGTCGTCAATATGCTCGGTACCCACGGAAATCCGGATGAGGTCCTGTGTACAGTGTCAGTATTTCTCCTCTCACATCCCAAGAGCCGAGATAGTGGAGACGACTCACCTCGGTCACACCTGAGCTCTTTTTCTCCTCCTCTGACAACTGCTCGTGCGTCGTCGTCCATGGGTGGATGGCGAGCGTCTTGGAGTCACCGACATTGGCCAGGTTCGAGATCAGCTTGAAGCCGTCCACGATCTGGCTGCCTGCCTCGCCACCTCCTTTCACACCGAAGCTGAGGACACCACCGAAGCCTCTCTTCAGGTACTTCTTGGCCAGCTCATGGCTCGGGTGGTCCTCGAGGCCCGGGTATGAAACCCAGCCCACGTAAGGGCTCTTCTCAAGATACCGTGCCAAGGCCAGTGCATTCTGTGCATGACGCTCCGCGCGGAGGCTGAGCGTTTCGATGCCGAGCAGGAGCTGCTGCGCAGCATGAGGGTTGAGGCACGCCCCGAGGTCGCGGAGAATCTCCACGCGCGCTCGGATGATGAAGGTGATGGGGCCGAATGTCTCCCAGAACTTGAGGCCGTGGTACCCATCGGATGGCTCGACCATCTGCGGGAAGCGCTTCGCATTCTTGCCCCAGTCAAACTTGCCCGAGTCGATGACGACGCCACCGATCGTGGTTCCGTGGCCTCCTATCCACTTGGTAGCCGAGTGCACCACAACTTGAGATATCTGCGGTCAGCATGATCTCCTCTCTCGTGTTTTTTTTTTTTTTTTTGGTTTTTTTGGTTTTTTTTTGGAGGGGGTCTAGGGTGGAGGGGCTTTCTCACTGTCGGCGCCATGGTCGATGGGCCTGATGTAATAACCGCCAGCCCCGAAGGTGTTGTCTACAACGACAGGTACGCCCTTCTCGTGCGCCAGCTGTGCAATCTTCTCCAGGTCTGGCACATTGTACCGAGGATTGCCGATGCTCTCCAGGTACACAGCCTTGGTCTTGTCGTCGATAGCAGCCGCCAGCTTCTCAGGGTCATCGCCGTCCACGAACTTGGTTTGGATGCCCAGCCGAGGCAACATGACCTTGAGCTGGTTATATGTGCCTCCATAGAGGTTAGAGGTCGACACAATGTTGTCGCCCGCGTGTGCGAGCGCGGCGAAGGTCATGAACTGGGCAGCCTGGCCAGACGCGGCGGCCACTGCTGCAGCTCCGCCCTCAAGAGCAGCCATGCGTTTTTCGAAGACATCGACCGTAGGCTATCCTCTCTCTCCCTCTCAGCCCTCTGTACAATATCACTTCCTCTCGCTTGATAAGGGGCCCACTCACGTTCATAATACGGCTGTAGATGTTGCCGAATTCCTTGAGACCGAAGAGCCTGGCTCCCTGTGCAGAGTCGTTGAAGACATAGCTCTGGAGGCTATCATGTCAGCGTATGCCCAGGATTTCCTCTCAGCCAGAATTCATCAGGTCTCCTCTCATACGGTCGTGGCATAGATGGGCACAGCTCTTGATCTGGTGGTAGGATCCACCTCCTGTCTTTAGGTACTCAAAACAGTCAGCCCAGTACTACACACACATAACTCTTTTGTTTTTGAGGATCATGTCACTTTTCACACTCACCCAGCGTGGAGCTGAAGGGTCTCGAAGTTCTTGCTGAGCTCAGACATGGTGATAATAGAATGCCAACTGATCGGGCCTTGGGGAGAGAGAGAATACGTTTCGTGTCTTTTTTTCTCTCTTGTCTCTGGTCACACAACACACAATGTCAGATAAGAGCGGACCTCCTCCCTTCTTTAAATAAAGTTCAAGTGACACAGAAGAGGCAAGGAAGAAGAAAATCAAACTTCTAAGCCATTTACCTAAAAAGCACCCCATGCCCTCTCGTGACCAACCCCCTCCTCCATATAAATCACCTCGAGATACGCCTCAGACGGAGAGAATCCATCGACTAACAATGGTTCTCTAAGTCCCAAACTGGGAAAGACCGGCGCGCTTGTGGGAGTGGGGGAGCGAGCACGCCATCCTCAGCTTCTTCGACGTTTCGCCAGGCCTTGGCTTGGTGCCTTCGTCGGCACCGCTGCGATAGTCGGGGGGGGGGGGGGGATTGCCCGTCCATCTTTTCCGCCTTGGTTACGGCGCCGAGAGCCGCGGCTGAATGGTTGGAGATGCGTGGGATACAGCAGCGTGTCCTCCCCCTCTCTTCCTTTTTTTTTTATAAAAAATTTTTTTTTTTCTACTTGATAGTTATTTCTCTGGATGCCGCTGCTTTTGAGGTGGATGAGGTGATATGAGGTGGGGATGGGAGATTTATCTTTGGTGCTTAGGTTTCGAGGCATCGTTCTCGCAGGCCGATGCAGGAAAGAGAGACGAGGCGAGACGAGAAAGTTGCTTTGCCGTCCCTGTTTAGAGGTGACTGCGGGTGGTTTTTTTTTCTTTCTTTCTCTTTTTTTTCTTTTTTTTCTTTTTTTTTTGTGTGTGTTTTCTCTCTCCCCCAAGGGTTTCCCTGCACCCATTTGACTCTGCTGAAACCTTGAGGCTGCCAATAGCTCTCGGTACAATCAAGGCAGAATTTGGACTCAGGCGTGGAATACGGTCTCAAGGAGATGGCTCAAGAGGCGCAAGCCAAAGGCGTCGCGGGATTGTCCCTTTGCATGCATACGCTGGACTGGGCCGTGGCACGCGAACCGAGGGGGCGGATGCTGCCAACACAGGAGGAGAGAGGGGGCTTTGCGGATGCTATTTCGGGCTTCTGTTGTTGCGGTGTTGTCATTCAGGTGGTTGGGTGATAGACAAAGGCCGCTCTGGAGCAGCTCATGGGGCTGCTGCAGGCAACGGTAAGAGGCACGCTTCAGTACCAGCGGAGGCATTTTGGAACTTGGGATAACAGTCACGAGCATGGTGGAGGCTCCGAGTTCAAATCTGCCCCCATCGATAAGTTCAAATCTGGTTCCTTTTAAAGAAGTATCCCGCGTTCCCCGAGTCCGTCTGGCCTGGGCGAAGAGAATCTCTCCATCTCCAGGATTGTCACTTGCGTGGACGCGCTGTGGTGTTGGTCTGCATGCGCCCTGAAATATGGAGTGTATTGCGCAGGGCGTGAGGGGACTGGTGGCTAAGGACCGGTCATATTTTTTTTCTTTTCTCCCTCTCTCTCTTGTCCCCCCTATATAGTCTATGGTATCATCTACCATCTATGAATTGGTGGTGGGCTGCCCTAGGTTGGATGGCTCATGACAGAGCGTCCTCTCTGAAGGAGCCATGCACTCTTCTCTTCCACTCTCAGCCTTGTTATTTGTTGAAAAGCATTTACCTGCGGGTTTGAGACAGCCCTCATCTCCAGTGTTCCAAAGTAAAGTAAAGCATGTCGCCGAAATAGGCAGTTTACATTATGCAAGAGACCTGTCAAACCCACCCACCTGGCCTATATAATTGGCCCTGGAAGCAGAACCCCCGACGACAGCGGAGATAGGCTTCAACTAGGCAAGCATGAACTATACAGCACATAGAGTAGGAACTTACGAGTGCGTTGGGCTTACATAATGTAAGGAGGACCATAATCAATTCATAGGACTATTCTCATTGATGACATGAGAACGTAGCATCTTGCCTATTCCCAAGGCCTCCATACCGCCGGTGTTGAGGGACCACACTCGATCCTCCCGGCCGGCCAATCTCAACCTGCTTGTTTTGTTTACAATCATAAAAAAAAAGGGGGGGGGACCCTCATTACCCTTTTCCCTTTATCATACCGCGAGCCAGCCAGCACAGCTGGCGCATCTAATCGGCAACCTTCATCATCATCCAGGCCCCCTTCCCAGCAACGACCTCATCCTCGCTCCCCACAAACGTCGCAAGCTCCCACTCCTCCTCGTCGGGCACAACTCCCACCGACGCCGACCTTCTCCCAGCCATTCGATCCGCCCAAGCCTTCAACACCGCATCCACGCCCGGTCCCTCCTTCTTCTCCTCCTCCTCCTCCGAGGAAGAAGAAGGAGGGGAAGAAGAAGAGCGACCTCCTCACGCGGCCATGGCGGCCTCCTTCATCGGCGGGCCGCCGGCGCGCTGCTCGAACTGCCTCTGGGTCTTCCCGGGTCCGCCCCTCCGGAAACCGGCAGAGTGGCCCCGCAGGGCGTCCTTGAAGGTAAAAGCGGTGGTGGCGGCCCAAAGGGCGAACTCGAAGGCGCCGAAGACGGTGGCGGCGCGGGCGGAGCCGCAGACGGCACCGCGGCAGAAGAGGAGACGGGACAGGAAAACGGCCATGGCGACGAAGCCGGCGAAGTAGAAGACGACGTTGGACACCTCGAGGGAGAGGACGGCCCAGGGGTGGTGGACTTTTCTCGTTTCGAAAAGGAATTGGGAGGACTTGAGTTAGTTTTGTTGGCTGAAGAGGGGGGGGGGGGTGGACAGGACAGAACTGGGACATGGCTTGGTTGAACACTCACACTTGGGCATAAATCTAGGAGCCACCTCGAGATAGGCGATGGAGAGGAGGGTGAAGAGGGGCACGAAAACCAGGAAGTTGACCTGAGATGGCGACGACGTTAAGGTGTCGACATTGTACCAGTTGGCGACTATTTGCACATCCTCTGGTCAGCAATTGCTTTTTTTTTGGGGAGGGGGGAGGGGCAGAAGCCGCCGCCAGCCTCCGACTCCTAATGTGAAAATTCTAGAAAATGAATTCGAAGTTTGAGAGATTGACATACCATATGCTGCGAGGCCGAGAATGACAACGGCGCAGGTGGCTTGCACGGCGCGCAAGGCGAGCATCACTGGGAAACCCATTTTGATCACGGGAGAAAGTCGTCGGGGTCTTTTACTATCGTTCTACTCGATGATGGATAGACAGGCAGAGAGAGTGCGTGTGTGTGTGTGTGTACGAAGGGTCAAAAGGGTGTGAAGAAGAAAACAGAGTAGGTTGAGAGAATGAGTAAGTATCTAGGTAACGCGGAAATCTGCAAGCAACCTGTGCGCTGAATGGTGGGGGAAGAGAGGAAGAGAGAGTGGGAACAGGAAGAAGAACAAGAGGGAATGAAGAAAGAGAAAACACAAGAGTTCAGCAACTAATTAAAGAAGAAACGGTCCAAGGGTAGGGAAATCCCTATAAGATGTGGGAAATGAGATGGTGGTGGTGTGCATGCAGAAGAAGAAGCATTGCGCATTGAGATGAGACCCGGAGCAGTTCGAGTGCTGTCGATGCGCAACAGCAGAATTACCCGGGGTTGCACCACTTGGGGTTTAGTCCAACACGCCTCGATTGGCATCCTGAAGCCCTTGTGAAACACGGCTTGGCAACGTCCCCCCCGGCCCTCCGTTGTACTCTTGTGTTTCCCCTGGTTGCTTGCATCCGACAGGGCACCAGCGTCAATGCTACCTACTATGGTTCAGTAAACTGGGCCGGGAGATAGGGTGTGCACCTATGAGAGAGGGCTGCAGGTCGGCCCTGGTCCCGGTGGTGGAGGTGATTTCGTAACCGCCACTGTGATTATCGAATAGGCGCTCAAGAACACAAATAGAGAGTGAGTAGGCGGATAGGACGGCTGGACTAGAGAGTCGACTTATCTTTTTTTTGTGTTTGAATGTACAAAAGACACGTTTCTACTCGAGTCTCGTTCATGTCCCGGGCCGAGAGCATGGTAGTATTGCCTTTCAACCAACGTCTCGCCTGGTCTTCCTTAGTTTGTTAGAGTATGTGGAATAGACAGACAGGGCTGAGATTGGTTTCTCGCAGAGCTGCCACACACACACACACACACACACACACACACACACACACACACATACACGCAAAGGTGGACTAGAACGCGTGGAAGTGGGCAGAAGGAGTCGTGTGTGGTTGGGAAACATGTTTTTGACGAGATTTCTTGACACCTTGGCAGTCTCTGAACAGTAAGAGCCCACGGTTGACGGTCTTGGCCATATGTGCTCAGTAGAGGGCGGTATAGGTTACCCGCAACCCCGTCACGCACTGCAGCAGATTTTATTGACAAGTTCTGGAATCTGGTATCGCCGTCCTAAGCTTCTAATTATATGGAGGTGCCAAGCCATCGCGAGACTTGAGAACTCGCAGCCAAGGAGACCCTGGTTGAAGGTCTGTGCGAATTGCGAAAGTTTTGAGCAGAAATACTCATCTTAAAAAAAAGAAAGAGAAAAAAAAAAGGGAGGTCCTGCAAGGCTTGTAGTGAGCGAGGGTCCATGAGGAAGTATTCGAGTATTAATACCGGGCAGCGAGACCAGAAGCATGTGAGACCACGTACGTACGTACATCTGGCATCTGATCAGGGTCCAAACAGCACTATCTTCCTCACTGCCAATGTAGTATGGCAATCTATTAGTACATGAATAAGGGGAGAGCCACATGCACACATGCACACACACACCCTCTCTCTCTCTTTTTCTCCATGTATAAATTCTTTGGCGTCTTGTGTGCCAGCTCCCTTTGAACCTTCTTAAATTTTTGGAGGCATCGTATATTTGCTATCCGTGAGCCTCGGTTGGGTGAGCGCGGCATCCGCTCGTCTCTCTTAGAAAGAAAGAGTCGGCACGTTTAGTTAGGGTCTGTCTACCATAGCGTGCCATAGTATTAATTATGGTACTACTGTACTGTATTGTACTTTCTGGGGCAGCAGTAATTTTATCTTCAGCAATAGTGCAAGCCAGCCCAAGCTATCTCTTTTTTGTTTCTTTCTGTTACCGGCCACTCGGCCTCGTCCTCTTTTCTCTGCCAATGACGATGATGCACACAGTCTGGACATGTGCCGAGGCACTCGGGAGACCCACCTGGACTTGAGCTGGTCATCCGCGCCCCGTCCACAGCACCTTCCCCGGACTCTCTCTCAGAGTGCCTACCTAATATGTAATTCATAGCATCCCTCGAGAGCTTGCCGGATTTCTCCTATTCCCTCCTCTGATCGCCATGTTCACATAGTGCATCCCGTCCTTCTCTCTGTTTCTCTCTCTCTCTCTCGCGCGCGCGACATCTACTCGTCCAGAACGGCACGACTGCTCCCAGGTTTTGCTTGTGACAACGGGCTCCCCCACGAGTGACTGCGGCATTGACGGACAGTCTAGCATCTTCTGAACCTCTCGCCTTGTCTGATAGTACGCCCTCTCTCTCTCTTTCTCTGAGAACATCTTCTCAAGTTCATCGTCCACTGACAGAAGCTGTACCGCCAGGAGATTTTCCTTCCCCCTCCCCCCCTTCTCTCTCCCCCAAGATGCGTCCCGATCCACAGGTCAAGGCAATCCTCGACAGGTGCTCGACACCTCCCCCAGCTGGCTCTCCCTACAGTCTCCCGATTCCCGGCTCTGAGCGCGAGAACCGATCCCCAGTATACCGCAACTGGGCCTTCCGCGATGGGCCCCTCATGGAGAGGTTAGAGCCGAATGCGTTTACCTTCCACGATCTCTTCGAGGAGGCCTGGCAGGCCCGCCCGAACAAGCGCATGCTGGGATGGAGGCCCTGGAACCCCGCGACCAAGACGTGGGATCCCAGATACGTCTGGATGACATATGCCGAGGTTGCTGAGCGGAGGAAGAATTTTGGCGCCGGTATCGTGGAGCTGCACCACAAGGTCGGCATCACGGTCCCAAAATATGGTGTCGGCATCTGGGCCCAGAACCGGCCCGAGTGGCAGATCACAGGTGCGTTTGCGCCCATTACTATTCCTTCACTCCCTCCCTCCCTCTCTCTGTGGGCTTCAGTGCTGATAATAGACACTAGAGCTCGCTCTGGTCACCCAGTCCCTGTACCCGGTCACCCTGTACGAGACCCTCGGCCCCCAGACGACCGAGTACATCATCAACCATGGCGAGCTAGCCTGCGTCGTCTGCTCCTTGCCGCACGTCCCGACCCTGTTGAAGATCGCGTCCAAGGTTCCCACCCTCAAGCTCATCATCACCCTCGACTCCCTGGACGAAGGCGAGATGGCCGGCCATTCCAAGCGCGAGCTGCTCAACAAGCTGGCAGCGGACAGCGGCATCCAGATATACTCCATGGCCGAGGTGGAAGCACTGGGCCTCAAGTCTGGGCGCCAGATGCGACCTCCCAAGAAGGACGACATCTTCACCATCAACTACACGTCTGGCACCACGGGCAACCCCAAGGGCGTCGTTCTTGATCACGGGAACGCGGTTGCTGGTATCTCGTGCGCTCGCTCCACTGGTACCGTGAAGGAGGGTGACATCCACTTCTCTTACCTACCGTTGGCACACATTTTTGGACGCATGGCTGATCAGGCCGCCTTCATCGCCGGTGCGCCCGTTGGGTACTTCCACGGTGACATACCGACCCTGGTAGAGGATCTGAAGATCCTGCGGCCCACGGGGTTCATGTCTGTGCCCCGTCTCTACAACCGCTTCCAAGCCGCCATTACCCAGGCCACCGTCGAGGCCGATGGCGTCAGGGGCGCGCTCTCCCGACACGTGATCAACACCAAGAAGGCCAACATGAAACTGCCCCCGGGCCAGGCCACCAACAAGCACTTCCTCTATGACAGGATATGGACTCCCAAGGTGCTGGCAGCCGTTGGTCTGGACCGTGCGCACTCGATGGTCAGCGGCAGTGCCCAGCTGGATCCTGACGTCCAGACGTTCCTCCGGGCGGCCTTTGGCAACAACTTCGCCCAGGGCTTCGGCATGACGGAGACGTACGCCGTGGGCATGGTCCAATACAGCAATGACTACACCACAGGCAACCTCGGTGCTGTCATGCCCTTCGTAGAGGCCTGCCTCGAGTCCGCCCCTGACCTGGAGTACACGGTCCACGACAAGCCCAACCCGCGCGGCGAGCTGCTCATCCGGGGCCCTATCCTGTTCAAGGGCTACTACAAGAACGATGAGGAGACCAAGAAGACGCTCGACCCTGATGGATGGTTCCACACGGGTGATATCTGCGAGATAGACAACCTCGGCCGCTTCAAGATCATCGACCGCAAGAAGAACGTGCTCAAGCTGGCCCAGGGCGAGTACATCTCGCCCGAGCGCATCGAGAACGTCTATCTCGGCAGCAGCTCCATCATCCAGATGGCCTATGTGCATGGCGAGCCCAGCAAGGACTGCCTGGTGGCTATTTTCGGCATTGACCCGGAAACCTTTGCTCCCTATGCCAGCAAGATTCTCAAGAAGAGTGTCCCAGCGGGCGACCATGCCGCACTCAAGGTCGCTGCCAACGATCCTCAGGTCAGGAGGGCATTCCTGAAGCAGCTTGACGACATTGGCAGGAGGCACAAGTTCAACAGTTACGAGAGGGTGAGGAACTGTTATATGGACATCGAGCCATTCTCCATCGACAATGAGCTCTTCACACCCACGTAAGCCGCCTCCAACCCCAACCCCAACCCCCCATCCCCCCTCCTCCTGCTCCTCACTTTCTCCCGCCTTTTTTTTTTTTTTTTTTTGTTGCTAACGCAGATCACAGTCTCAAGATCAAGCGGCCGCAGACCGCCAGGGCCTTCAAGAAGCAAATCGACGATATGTATGATGAGATTGCGAGACAGAGCGAGCAGACCAAGGCCAAGCTATAAGACCTAGGGGCCGCTGTTTTGATCAATCCCCTTGTACTCATTTTCCTGCTTTTGTATTACTTCTTTGGATACATTCTGGTTGGAAGATGGGAGGTTTACGGGACTTGGAGGCTTAGAACGGTCCTTTTAGAGTAGGTCATAGGGATCAATATAAAATGTTATCTAGAATATTTCATTTACACGGACTTGGCCTCCAGAGCGAACGCCTCAACTAGGAAGAGTGGTTAGTGTCCAGGAGTACTAAATAAGGACTTAGTCTCTATAAAACGATATTAGTACGGTTTGGTGCATTGCAATAAAGCGGGCCCCAGCACTGATTGGCCGCAGGGTAGTAGCATTACTGAAGACATAGCACCGCAAGCTGTGAATGAGATTAGTCTCAGCCATGTCTATTGCCAAAACTATTGCTGTTAAAATAACTTACAAGTTCGATTATAACATGTTTTAGGATGAGGCATATGTCAATTTTTTCTTTTAGTAAAGCTTTTAAACAAAAGCTAGTGTTTGAGAAAGTAGTTCGCACAACCCCCCCCTCCTTTTCCCTTTTTCTTCCCGAAATCGTTGCAAACTTGAGCAATTATTCAGATCTGGAAGAAGAAAAAGAAAAGCATGTCAATAATGCTCTTTGGATTCAAAAACTAATAGCTGGATCAGTGTAAAAAACGTTTCTCGGTTCTTTCTAAGTGTATTCTTCTTTAAAGACAAAATTATATATTATGAAAATTTTTATATTTATATTAATTAATATATAAAAAGTTACTTATAAAATATTTAGCGAATGTTTAATAGCTTATATAATTTTATTATTTATATATTATTATAATTTCTTATTTTAAGATTTAAAAATCGGTTTTAAGTTATATTTAAAAACACTAAAAGCTAAAATTAGCCCATTTACTCGTTTTAGCGTTTCCAAATAAATTACTTAGGTAAGAGCGCGGCTAATAGTATGACGCAAGTTAACCTGCATAGTACGTACGTATATCACAAAAAGCACGACGCATTTTCGTTCGCCATGGGGCTGCCATCTGAGCGGCGCGCCGAGTTTATTGACCTCACCGGCGACAGCAAAGACGATGGCGGCAGCGGCAACCGATATGCGATCAACGGCCACGGGCATCCCATGCCTGCCGAACATGCATCGCCGTTTGTCGCGTTGGAACCTCCGACCAAACGCGTCAAGTTGACCACGGTCCAGCATGCGCAAACCAACGGCGAGTCGCTCGTGGGCCGTTATGCTCAGGCCGGCGCAAGAGAAGCGGCCTTGGGAGACCCGAGCATTCACGAGAGCAGGCTGAGGGAGAAGGTAAGACGTGCCACCTGCTACAAAGCTCGGAAACAGGGAGAGTTCACGCGAGGGTTCTGGCTAACATCTACTCTTGCCCCCCTCCCGTAGCTGACAACAGCGCTATACCACCAGTTTGGCAAGCGCATTGCACAACAGAACGGATCCATATCTGATGCTCTTCATGAGAACATCATCGCTGCTAGGAAGGAGCACCTCTCGCACTTGGTTACTCTGCCAGTAAGAAGAAAATCCCCTGAAGATGGAAGCTTGTGAGCCTTTGAACTAACACGCCTCGCTTGGTGTCTAGGAATGTCACCAGATAGTGAAGCAACCGCTCCTTCCCAACCCTCAAGCCATGGGCCCACCCCCAAAAACGGCTCGACCTCGACCTCGACCTTCTCCTATCTCGAACAGCCTGTCAAATCCAATATGGCACGAGTTCGCCAACCCTCACAGGCCAGGAGCTGGCCCTGCCGCTGCAATGCTGAGCTATGCCCCGACATCAGCCTCTTTGCACGAAGAACACGAAGAGCCTCTGTCCCATCGCCCGATCCAAACAGCCCGTAACGCATCTCCGCCTGCATCTTCAGCAGCACCAACGTCAACATCAACACCAAAGACCCTTCGTACACGCCGAGAGCCCCCCAGGACGCCTACCTCTTCTAGGCAGTCCAAGGCGGTTGTTTCTACCTCTCCCGCAAATTTTACTTCTCGCGCCAAGAAAGCTGCGTGGGCATCGTTCGCGGCAAGAGAGCCCTTCGAGGTCACTACGAGCGCCAACTCTTTTTTTGCACTATCACGTCGCCCTTACGTCGGTGTCAAGGCAGTAGAGGGTATCCTGCGCAGCAACGGTCAGCTCAGGAGGCTGAACCCCTCGCTGCTGGAAAAGCCACAGGTCTTTCACGTGGACTTCACCTTGGAGGAGATACGGCAGGCTACGTCGGCTGTCTACGATGTGTTTGGGAAAGCTTTGAGGAATCGCCCCAATCGCGAGCCCTACTGGGACCTCGCCAAGCTGCTCAAGAGGCTGAAGAAGCCGAACGATGTCAGTCGACTCGCAGAACAGATCGGATCTCAGTTCCCAGGCCGAGATGTGGATGATGTCCGTGCTTTTCTTCACGATGTTTATTCTTCCCTAGACGACATCCTGAAATCGCGAGCCCCGGTCAAGAACTTCCAGGCACAGCAGGTTTTATCCCTCGAGAAAGATTCGTACGACACACGAGAGGAAGATCTTCGCGAGAGCCGCCTCTCGTCTCTCCTCCTAGCAAGAGAGATGTCGGGAAACAGGATGGGCTTGACCAGAATGCGTGTGAACTTTGAGGACGAATACCGCAAGATTCTCGAGGATGGACTGGAAATGCGATGCGAATTTACAAATTGCGCTGGAGATCTCTCGACTATCAGCTGGGTGTCCAACCAGACTTACATCGCCGGCACGACTGTCCACATGGACTCCCACAACCAGCAGTACAACAAGCCAGGCAACCTGGTTCTGGGTTCTGTTTCCCGCGGTTCAGCTACCCTGAAGGCCTATCCAGACCACCGAATTCCCCGGCCTCTGGTCGAGAGGGGCGAGAACTCCACCGAAGCTATGCGCCAATCTCAGTCCCCATGGCTTTATACCTCAGTTGTATCGTCAGATTATGACGCAATCCACGATCGGCTCTACACCTCTGGCTTCGACAAGAAGGTGAAAATCTGGAAGGTTGATCAAGCTGGAGCTTCAATGCATTGTATCGGTACCTGGGAGCATGAGGGATCCGTAAACTTCGTCCAAGCCTCCTTGTTCAACCACCAGGGCGTGAGCCTGGTTGCTACGGCCGCGGACGTCCCGAACAAGGCTGTCAGGGTCTATCACGTTTCCAAGGACGACAGACAGATCGCCCAAAGCTGGTTCAAATCCTTCTCTTGCTCGAGAAAAACGAACTCGGACGGCACCCCGGTGGTCATCGACAAGTGGACGTACTTCCCTTCTACGATGAGGTGGGGCATCGAGCAGAGTGTAAAACATCTGCTCCTGGTCGGCTACTCTCCGCGGAGTCTCACGGGCGATGATAACGACATCCCGCTCGACTACTCCAATACGGGCGAGCTCTGTTTATGGAATGCTGATTCTGGCAACAGAGTTACGATCCCCAGCGCCAGAACCCAGAACGTCTTTGAGGTTCTTTGGCATCCGACCCAGCCAGTATTCGCTGCTGCTACATCCCCCGCTGGACCTGCTCTCAATTTTGATAGAGTCAAAACACAGGTCCGCATCTTCAAGCGGGCCCTCGATAATGGGCATCCTACAGACCTCTTAGCTTTCACCGAGGTGAAGGCACTCGATTGTTATGCTGTGGACATCAACGAGCTGACGATCATGCCCAACAGCGCTCTGTTCTGTTATGTAACTGCTGGCTGCACCGATGGCAAGACATATGTCTGGGACACAGCACTTGGCGATAAGCCCGTCCAAGTGCTGGCTCATGGTCAACCTGTCGCGGGAGTCGCCGCCGGTGATGACACGGATGATACGGGTGTAAAGTTTACAGCCTGGGGCACGTCGATGGACCGCTTCTATACTGGGTCTTCGGACGGCATCGTCAAAGTCTGGAGTGTGCGGTGCTCGGGAAAGAAGGCTAAAGGCAGAGTCATTCTCGAGGCCCCCGCACAGATTTCCTTTGGTGCATTTTCTCCAGACAAGTCAAAGCTTGTCATCGGCGATGCCAGTGGGCGTGTGTTTGTCTTGTCCACGGACTACGACGACGGCAGCCCGCCGTCGTTTGTCGAGCTACCTGGTGGCATTAAAAAACGCGTACCGACGACAATCACGCCACACGGCGACCCACCACCACCTCAGGGCGTGGCTCCCACGGATGGTCGAGCGTTGGGCCATAGGTACATCATCAAAAACCAGCTTCGTTACAGCGGCGACCCCACCATAGGCATGGTGAAGGACATGAACTACGCCGAGACAGGGCTTTACTATCGTGAGGCGTATCTCAGCGGTGACACGTCCATGCCCGTACAAGCCCACTTTGAGGCGTACCTTCAGACCAACGCCAAGATGTTCTCCAATCCGCCTTCGAGGACGAGGGCTCTTAAGCGGGTAGCTTACACGCAAGATGAGACGGCAGATCCTCAGGATGCGAAGAAGGCACTGCTGAAGAAGCACAGAGACAACTGCGGACTTGACCTCGACTACAAGAAGCTCGGCTCAGAGATCCGCGACGTGCTCGCCAGCCAAGGCATCGGCGAGCGAGAACTGTATGAGGGGCTGGATTACCCTGGCATTGTGGAGGACGAAGAGGCCGACCTGCGCAGGGCCAGAGCCGAGGTGGTGGAATGGGACCCCACGACGGCAGAATGGGGTGACAAGACTGGCATCTGGGTCTGAGTCTGAGGCTTGTTACATATCCTGTCGTCGTCGTAGCAAGCAGAACCTGGTTTCGCTGCTGGCCACACATACACACACACACACAACACAACACGTGAGAAGGTTGGAGGACAAGGTTTTATTGTACAACGTGCCATGAGTAACGAAGAGGGTTCATCTGATGCCACTCCACTACACATCGATTTCCACTTACAAAAAGTAGATGGCACCAGATATTCCCTACTAGATTAAACAAATGAGGATACTACTGTGAACAATTTTTTCCCTCTTTCTTTTTCTCGTTGCGCCTTGCTCTGGTTGGGACACATTTACATCCTACACGCATGTCCATTCAAGTCCGGACGTTTGGATCAGTTCAGTTCACGGTTTCTATTAAGGGCTCCCCCCATATGGTAACAGTCAAACCCACCTCCCCCCCCCCCCTCCCGAGTACAACCATGAACGTCTGAGCAAGTCTAGTAAATTGATTTAAGGCTCGCAGCGAATCAAAAGACATTGTCCATCTCTTCATCTTCACACGCGCACTTTGTCAGACACTGGGGGGAAAAGAAACTTTCGTACAGCGGCGGACCAGAGCGAGGAACCAAAAAGAAGCTCTTGGCCGACACGACCATTTGTCTAAAAGAAAAAGAAAAAGAAAAAAAAACCAAATTGTTTACTCAATCCCCCACGTCTCCGACTCTTGGGAAGGAAAAGCGCACACACCCGGTTTATCACGTACATCACGTCCCGTCATTTGATATCCTATCCTGTAAAACGCCAACGCTTTAATGCTTAGCGGTGACGGCGTCGCCAGTCACCTTTTCAACCATACCCTTGGCACTGTAATTGCAAACAAAAAATCACACGTCAGCTTATTGAATTCTGATCCAGGCTAGATAAGGGTACTCCAGGAAGTAAGAAGAAAGGGGAGGAGGGGGGGGGGAGGAGGAAAAACAAAAAGAAACTCACATATCGCCAAGGGCAACCATGCAAATCGTCTGCCACATGCCCAGGCCGATGCGGGGGGTGACACCGCGGTACAGACCCTTGAAACCATTGGTCTCGTAGATGTACTTGAAGGTGTTGCCGACGGTCATCTTCTTGGGGCGGTTAGGGTCCTCCTTCTTGCTCTGCATCTCGACGCGGATGACCTCGATGGGCTGGTTCCAGGCGGACAGGCCGCCGCCGAGGCCGGAGGCAAAGATCTTCTCGCCGGCGCTGAGCTTCTCGCCGTGCTCCTTGCCAGTGGCCCTGCGGATACCCTGCTCGGTGAGGCGGGACAGGCCGAAGCGACTGCCCCAGTTGCTCATCTGGCGGATGGCGACGGCGTTGACACCCTTGTTGATGCCGCGGATGCCCTCGCGGCGGTAGATGTCGGCGAAGGTGGCCCAGGTAGAGGGGGGCTTGCCGCCAGCGGAGGCGACCTTGTGCTTGGTGATCTCGACCGTCTTCATGCAGGTGCAGAAGCCCATGGTGGCGTAGGCCTGGGCCACACCGCCCGTCACGCCACCCGTGATGCCGCCGAGGAACTCGGACGCGCCGGCGTTGCGCGCGTAGTACTCAGCCTCGGAGGCGACGAAGAGGAGCACGGCGCCCTTGGTGGATGCCTCTATCCAGGCCCAGGGAATAAGGCCTTGGTAGACTATAGAACAAGGCGAAAGGAATCAGGTCAGGTCAGCCAACTCCATTTTTTATCTATTTATCAATCTGATCATAGTTGTAGGGAGAGGAAGGGGAGGAGGTGGATTGATCTCCTTTTTCTCTTTTTCTTTCTTTCTTTCTTCTTCTTTTTTTATTTTATTTTTACGTACAACCAAGCACACCACCGCGGGACCAGATACGGCCCAGGGCGGTCATGAAGCCGTCGCCACGGTGGGCAGCCATGGTGGTCTTGATGACCTCGAGGGGCTGGCCGAGGGTGGTGACCTCGAACATGTTGAGGCCGGCTCCGAGGAGCAGGTTGGAGAACTTGATGGGTTTCTTCTCCAGCTTCTTCTTCTCCGGGGCCGGAGTCGGCACGGTGGCGACGGCGGACATGACGATGGCGAAACGTTTGACGGGGGAGGGGGCCCTGACCAAGGGAGATAGGGTGCTTCTTCGCAGGTGGAAGGAGGAGTTTTGTCGAGGGCTCTTCTTTTCTGGTATTTGCGCACACAAGTTAGGGACAGATCTACACAAAATGGAAACGTTCTATACTCTTGATGATCGTCTCTTGGAAGGGGTTTGGGCAATACGCACGAAGAGAAGAGGCGACTGTGGCAGAGACGTTCAGGCTCAAGAACGGTTCAGAATGACTGTGTTGTCTCACAAGAGAAGGGAGACCAAAAAGAAAACCAAAAAAAAAAAAAAAGGAACAAGGTGGTGCGGGAGATGTCGGTGGATTCGGATTCGGATATCTGGGCGTTGCACATGTCAGTCGGTCGGTAAACAGCAGGTCTTCGGCGGTGATGGTGCCTCTGTCGTCGGAGTTTCCCAAGCAGAAGCTCCCCAGAGGACCTTCCCCTCCATCGCCCGGTGGAGAGCTCTCCCCCCCAAACCCTCCGGAGCCAAACTTGATGAAGGAAAACAACAAGTATCCATCAGGGAAACTTACCAGATTGACAGCGGTCAGACAGTCGTTCAAGTCTCAAAATGTCGAGAATATCTCGCAAGGTGGAAGACTAGAGGATACAATGACAAAAAAAAAAAGGGATCGAGGATCAGGGGGAGGGAGGGGAGAGGTCCCGATGGCTTCGGGACAATCAGCAACAAACAGGGTAATCGGCTTTCCAGGTGCTCTAAGCTGCTGAGCTCGGGGACCTTGCGAATCTACAAGGGGCCCAGGGCCCTATACATGGGGGGGGGTGGCCCTCAACCTTCCCTGGCGTGCCTGGAACCCCGACTGGTGGGCGGGTTGAGCTGCTGAGAGGGCCCCCTGTGGTACAGCGGTGGTGACAGAAATACGAAGTACCTTGGGAAGACATAGAATAGCTGCGGTGAGCAGGTGTACCCTTTTTCTCGACTGGGGTACCCCCTCTACTGACGGATCTCAACAAAGAAGAAGACCTTCCCCGGAGCCGGGACATTTTCCAATGGTTGGGTCACCTTCCCAACGCTCTGGAAGGAACCACAAAAAAAAAAAGTCTTGGGGCTCCAGCTCGCTTCTCTCATTCATCCCTCTCAACTCAAATCAGATAGTAGCACCCAGCTCGACGGATGATGGCCATGCTTGAGTTTCCGTTTCATGCGGGCTCTCGGGATTGGCGACCCCCTCTCTAGCTGCTAGCTCTCGGTCTCAGCCATCAGCCACGGATTATAAGGATTTATTTGTACAGATCCTGTGGATCAGCAACAAACGAGGTCGCGAAGGATTGATTGAATTCCCTCCTTTGCGCAGACCAGGCACCCATTCTCGGGGGTTTTTTTTTTTTTTTTTTTTTTTTGGTTTCTGGTTTTTATTTCTCAGTCAGATCTTACATTTTATTTTATTTTATTTTTTTCCTTCTCTCCTGGGATACAAGAGTTTCATAATGTACAAGCGCCACGAGTGACGGGGTATTTCGCTCTCCATCAGGTCTAACCTCCCCACCAAGTCGCGCACCTGTAAATTTTTCCTAGCATCCCTCAAATCAAAAGAAAAGTCTATCCGATTCGTCCTCCATCCCCCTGCGTGCTGTGTGTGTGCTGTGTAGTAGAGATGTTCTTTTGTCTTAAACTGAAAAATACCAGTATATCTTCTCTCGTCTCCAGAAACTTTACTTCGCAGTCGGCTTAGAGCTTCTTGCAAATCTCGATCCACTTCTCGGTGGAGAAGGACTTGGGCCTGGAAGGTCATATCTCGTCAGCAGGCTAGATACGGTAGAAGGAGCGCGCAGCCCCTCGGGGAAAAAGGGGAGAAGAAAAAAAAGAAACAAAGAAAAAAAGGCTATACGAAGCTTACCTCTCGATGGGGGCGCCGACGGCGCGGTCGATGATCAGCTGAGGCAGGACACCGATGGCGCGAGACACGCCGAACAGGACAGTGTAGTAGTTGGCCTCGGTCAGACCGTAGTACTGGAGCAGGACACCGGAGTGGGCATCGACGTTGGGGTAGGGGTTCTTGGTCTTGCCGTGCTCAGTCAGGACGCCGGGGGCGATCTTGTACACCTGGCTGACCAGCTGGAACATGGGGTCCTCGGGCATCTTCTCCTGGGCGAACTTGCGCTGCGCCATGTAGCGGGGGTCGGTCTTGCGGAGCACAGCGTGGCCGTAGCCGGGAACGACACGGCCGGCGTTCAGGGTGGACCACAGGTAGTCGGTGATGGCCTTGTCGCTCAGGTCGTCACCAACAGCCTTCTTCATCTCGGTGAGCCAGTTCAGCACCTCCTGGTTGGCCAGGCCGTGCAGGGGACCGGCCAGGCCCTGGAGGCCGGCGGAGACGGACAGGAAGGGGGAGCTGAGGGCGCTGCCGACCAGGTGGGTGGTGTGGGCGCTGACGTTGCCACCCTCGTGGTCGGTGTGGATGGTCAGGTACAGACGCAGCAGCTCGATGAAGTCCGTGTTGTCGCCGAAGCCCAGCTGGTTGGCGAAGTTGAACGAGTAGTCCTTGTCCTTCTGGACGGGGGCGACCTTGCCGCCATTGAAGACGTTCTGGTAGATGCGGGCGGCGATGGTGGGCAGCTTGGCGATCAGGTCCATGGAGTCCTCAAAGGTGTGGCTCCAGTACTCCTTCTTGTTCATGCCCTTGGCGTAGGCCTTGGCGAACGACGAGGTGTGCTCGAGGGCGGTGACGGCGAGGGAGAACTGGGCCATGGGGTGCAGGTCCGAGGGGCAGCGGTCGATGAGCTCCTCGACAAACTTGGGCACATCGGAGCGGGCAGCCCACTCTGCGGACAGGTCGCGGACCTGCTGCTCGGATGGGACCTCACCGGTCAGGAGGAGCCAGAAGAGACCTAGCCAACCATTGACATCAGCACGACGCGCGCAGCACAGCAGCGGGATGTTGTTGTCCGCCTCCGGCGAGATTGTGACTTACCCTCAGGCAGAGGCTCCTTGCCACCAGGAGCCTTGGGGAGGAGCTCCTGGCACTCGGGGATGGTCTTGCCACGGAAGCGGATGCCCTCCTCGGAGTCGAGGACGGAACCCTCCCAGACCAGGCACTTGATGCCACGGGCACCACCGTAGACCTGGTCCAGGGTCACCTTGTCGACGACCTTGGAGCCATTCTCCCTATAATCCGGAGTTCAAGTCAGCCACATCATCTCCGGCCCAGGAGTGTGTGTGTGTGTGTGTGTGTGTGTATAGGTAGGCAATGATCGTTACTGACTTGCGGAGGGCCTTGATCTCCTCGATCTTCTCGGGCAGAAGCTCGGCGAAGCGCTCCTTCAGGGTCTAGCAGACGGCAGAGGTGTCAGCGGCAGGTCGGATCAAAAGGGCCAGCAGCACAGGTCGGTTCGGTCGGGTGCATACCTGTGTCTTCGCGCTGTAGCAGCGGACGGTGTTGAAGGAGGTAGTTCGGAAGGCAGAGGTCCTCAGAGAGGTCCTCAGGGCGGAAGAGCCGAGGCGCATAGCAGAAGCCATCTTGAAGGCAGACGGGGGTGTTCTGGGATGTGGAAAGGAAGACGAGGGAGTAGAAAAGGAAGTGAAGGGGGGGGAGGGAGATGGAGAAAGAAAAAAAATGCTGCGAGATAGGAGGGCGAACAGATAGAAATTCGGCCGGAAGGAAAAAGAGATCGGTACCAGGCAGGGCAGCTCGGACAAAAAAGCGCGAATTTTGATGGCCGTGGGCGCCTTCCGGGGTGCGACGAAAAGGATACGACGAGGGTAGCCGAATCTGGATTCTCAACACAATCCCTGCCCCCAGGTTTCCAGGTTCCCGCTACAAGACAGAGCCGAACCACCAACCTTCACATTGATGGTAGACACCTCAGATTGCAATGAGCCCTGGCTGAGAGGACAGATCAATTCATCATTTTGGGAGAAAAGGCTGCACTGGATTGCCTCCAGGGCATACGCGCTGTATACGAATGTATGGATGTATATTGTACCTTCATGTACTATGTACATACGGCGAGTATTAAATAAATACCCTGGAGTCAAAAAAAAAAATGCATCCCCCAAAGCCCCAAAGCCCCAACCCCCCACGCCCCCCAGCTTTGACGTCAGAAGATACGCTGGCAGCTAGCTGCAACAGCTCCAATACTCCGAACACGCACATTGCGCTCCATTGAACGCCCACAGGCGCAGTGGCGTTCGCTCAGACGACAATCTCGGCCACATGGTACGAGACAAGTACTGATCTGAGGCCAGATTATAAATTATGTTCGTATCATCAGCTGCCAACCCAATCCAATCCAACTTCTTCACATTATCGTGCTCTGCGACGAGAAGTCCTGTGTGAGACAAGATGAGCAGAGAAGAGAACACAGCAGGGGGGCCGAGGTTGCCCGGTCCAAGTAGCCAGCCAACCAAACAGCTCTCTGTGACAGGAGGGTTGCGTAGCCTCCTCCGCTTCAAACCAGCAAGTTGGGACGTTTCGGCTCGCGACTCGCTTTTCATCAAACCCCCGGCCCACCAGATAGCATGTATCATTTTTTCCCCCCCTCCCTCTTCTTCTTCTTCTTCTTCTTCTTCTTTCATCTCTTCTCTGACTCTGAAACTTGTAAAGGGGAAAGAATCATAGCCAGAGATCTTCAACAAGAAGATGAAAGAAGGGGGAAAGAGGACATAAATGTACATAGAGGTCAGAGTGGAAGGCATTTTGAGATGAAGACGGGACACCGGTACCTCAGTACTAATGTATTCTGCTACTGTTAGTGAACGTTCCAGGTTTTCCTGCCCACGTGCTACTGTTCTGCAGCTGCTGTGCGAGCCTACTGACACTGCCAATGCCACTGCCAATGCCACTGCCGGGCACGCTAACCTCACTAGCCCCCCCTCCCCCCTCTCTTTGCATCAAGCACTGGCCTAGTCACCTACCCTACCGCCTACCAGAGTTTTTGCCCCCCCCCTCCCCGGTGCCCACCCTCATCTGCGCCTGCCGTTCGATAGAAACCCCCATCATCTGCCACCTCCAATTTTTCTAATCTCTCTCTTCTTCCTATCATCCAAAACAACCCAACAACACCTTGGCAGTAACACGGCCGGCCACCCGTGTTAGATTCCATCGAGAATCCATCCACCCGACTTGATTTCCATCAAATTCGCAGTAGTCCCGGCATCTTCTGGCCTGCTTTCAACCACCTGCAGATTGATCTGGAAACTTTCTGCCCCAGACAGTGCTGCGCCACCTCGAAGAGAGAAAAAAAAAAACAGAAGAAAAAGACGCGTCCCAGTCACAAACCCAAAGAAAAAAGACGTCGGCCCAACTCTAGAAACTTTTGCCTGCTTCTCGCAGTAAACAAGCACCCTCCAGATCTAGGCTGTGCCGTTTTTGACCATCGTACATCACCGTACTGTCTCTGCATCATCTGGTCCTTGACTCTCTTTTTTTTTTCCTTCTCGCGCAAAGCGTCGCGTACACTGGCCCTTCTTTCCTTTTGAGAATCAGGTGCCAGAGAACGAAGAGGGTCTTGCCTCCGTACCGTCGTCGCAGTGCCTCTGTAGCCAACACCTTTTCCCCCAAGGTCGTCAGATCTGGCGTCAGAGGAGGGGGGGATTGAAAGGGTTTTTGGACAAGGCGCACGGGGCAGAACACACGTTTCTTGGTTGCAAATTTGATTCCTACCAAGCCGCGTCCTCGTCCTCCACAGGGGCTCCCCGCTGTTGTTCTCTGCCTCGCAACAGGTGCTAGACAACAACACCCCAAAGACACGAAGCTGGTAGAGCGTTGATCGCGCCGTCTCGACAAGTAGTGTGTGTGGCCTCTCTCTGGCTGTCGATCCAACCCAGGTCCATCACCATGTCGTCTGCCGTAGCAGATCTGGAGACCAACCTCCTGGCAATGCTTGCCCTCAAGCCTCCTGGGGTCTCGGGCTCTAGGATCAGCGCCATCACGGCGCTCTGCATTGCCAACGTTCAGGTACGGAAATGATGATGCCCCTCCTTGCTCAACAGAAGAACAGCACCACACAAGCCACGCCGATACCGTCATGTACGGCGGCGCACTCCCTTTATTCCCACCACCCCAATTCTCCACCCCACCTCCAATCATTGTCGTGTGCTCCCTCTCTCTCTCTCTATTTATTTTGCCCTTTGTATACTGACTTGCAGCCCTTTTGTGATTTCAGTCCGAGTCTGTTCTCATCCAGAAGATATTCACCCACTTCAAGAAGGCCCCTGGTACCCATAAACTTGGTGTGCTCTACGTTGTAGACTCTGTAACCCGCAAGTGGCTCGAGCAGGCCAAGCAGCAGGGTCAGCCTGTCAACAGTGCTGCTCCAGATGGCACATTTGCTGCCGGCGTGAACAGGGTGACTGAGCTGATGCCTGTCCTGATGAACGACATCATCTCTTCTGCCCCTCAGGACCAAAAGGTATGTTGAAACACGTCGTACCCCATAGCAGGACATATCATCAGCCTCAAGACACACTGCTGGTCTAGTAATGCTCTCTCGTAAGGCTTTTGTGGACAGTAACTCACTCACCTCCTTTTGTTTTCTTTTTTCCCATGTAGGACAAGATTAAGAAGCTCGTCGACATTTGGGAAAAGGGACAGACCTTTCCTGCTGCCATGACTGAGGGCTTCAGACAGAAACTCAGCCGTAAGTGCCCCACCACCACCACCACCACCACCAACCACCCAATAAGCCTCCAAATATCCCGGATGTGGCTGTTGCAGCATCACATTGGGTACCTGCAGAGGACACACACACACACAGTTTTACACAACAAGTAGCAGGATCTAACTGGTGAATTTTTTTATTTTTATTTTTGCAGAAACATCTACCACCCCTCCAGGTAGCCCACCTCCCAATGTGCTGGCATCTCTCAACAACAATAACAACAACAATGCTCAGCTTCAGCCAACCCCAGCACCCCCAGTCCTCCCACCCAACATTGTCGAGACTCTTGCTACCATCAAGAACATTGCCCAGCAGCAGAACCAGAACAAGGCAGCCCAGAGCAGTGCTGCCCCAGCAGCTCCCACACCAGCCCCAGTATCTGCTCCTTACACTACTTCTGGTCTTCCTAATAACTTCACAGCTTCATCTTTCATGAATCCTGCCCAGCCAGGCCTAGGTTTGCCCTTCTTGCTGCAGCAGCAGCAGCAGCAGCAGCAGCATCACACACCACAGCCTGCTGTGCCCCCCATGGGCACATCTGCTCCTCCTTTTATGCCGCCCCAGGCCCAGCCCACAGCTATGCCCAACTTTAACAACGCTCACAGTGGTGTAGCTGCCATGGGCAATGGAATGCCAGGCAACAACGTTGCACCAGCGGCCCCTGCTGCTGGCGGTGACCCGACGGCGCTGCAGGTAGCGCTTATCCAGCAGCTGATCCAGAAGGGCCTCCCCGCTGAGCAGATTGCTGCCGTGGTGAAGGCTCTTGCCGGCAACAACGGCGCCGCTCCGGCTGCACCACCTCAGGTAGCGCCGCCCGCCCAGGGCGGGTACCCGATGGCTCCCAGCGGCAGCGGCAGCGGCAGTGGTTGGGCTCCTCCGAGGCCTGATGACCGTGCTGTGAGATCTCCTACCGGTGGGGCGCGTGGTAGATCGCGCTCGCGCTCCCCAGGACGTCGCTGGGATCACCGTGACTCTCCTCGTGGTCGTGATGACCGTCGTTTTGGCGACCATGGCCGTAACTCTCCACCGCGTGATCGCTATGACGATCGGGACCGGGGTGGTCGCTCCTATCGGCAGCGCTCGCCGGCTGGTGGACGCCGTGGCTCGAGCCCGCGGCGCAGTGGTGGTGGTAGTGGTGGTGGTGAGATGCCTCCTCCCTCGCAGCAGGACAAGTTTGTGCAGTTTGAGCCGTCCCTCCCCAATAACCACATCAAGGTGCTGAGCCGTACGCTGTTCGTGGGCGGGGTGACATGCCCCGAGAGTGAGCTGCGGAGCATCTTCAACCGCTTCGGTTCCGTCCAGACGTGTATTGTCAATAAAGAGAAGCGCCACGCGTTCGTCAAGATGTACACCCGTAAGGATGCTGTCAGTGCGAAGGAGGCCATGGAGGACGGCCGCAGCCCGGACGCCCAGCTCCGTACGAGATGGGGCGTCGGGTTCGGGCCCAGGGACTGCAGCGACTACCAGACGGGCATCAGCGTAATCCCCATCCACAAGCTGACCGACGCGGACCGAAAGTGGATGCTCACGGCGCCGTACGGCGGCAGCGGGGGCCAGCCCATCACTCATGGCATGGTCGTCGAGGAGCCAGACATCGAGATCGGTGCTGGTGTGTCGTCCAAGGCCATCTCCCGCCGTATGCAGACCGACAAGGGCGGCAGCCACGGCCCCAAGTCGACGCACCACAATGACGATCGGAATGATCGCCGACACGGCAGACGTGGTGGGGGCGGTCGAGAACACCACGCTCACCGTCGCGACGAAGATCGGCCCAACAACAACGCCAGCAACCCAAATGAAGAGCCCGTCGTGCCAGGTTTTGGATACGGTATCTCTACCAACCAGCAAGGCATGCCTATCTTCCCCCCTGGATTTGCCTTCCCGGCAATGGGGTCTGATGCCATCAACAATCCTCCGTATTAAGAAAAAGAAGAAAGAAAAAAAAAAAGTCCACACGCAAACCAACCAACCAACCACCTGCAGGGGTCGGATGCCTCTTCCTTCTCAAGAGACATCATGCACGGGTATGCAATGCCCGTTAGCCGACTAGGTAGCCAGTTGGTTGGCTGGCTGGCTGGCTGCCTGTCTTGTCTGTCTTGTCTGTCTTGTCTGTCTTCGAAGCATGCTCGAGGTGCTGTGCCGTGCCGTGCGTGGTCGGTCCGAGCTCTTCAAAACCTCCGGCCTCTAGGGTGCAGATCTTTGGAGATCAACTCTGACAAATCAAAACCATGGATGATTATTTCCGAGGATATCATCGTCTTCAAAACTGGTAAGGAATGCCCACCCAACTGCACCTTAAGCAGTAAGGAACTAACACAAGGGTATAGCTCTTTGATTGTTTGATAATGGAGCAATCGACTGCTGCCACCGCATATAATCTCTGGATGAATGGAAATGGAGTTGGGGGGGGGGCTGCGATGTCTTTTCTGGCGGGTGGATCGTCTTTTCACTGCTGTCCGAGTCACTTTCATGAGACCCAATAAAGCATGGCGTGGAGTTTTTCATGAGGTGAACCAGTGGTTGCATTTTCCCTTGTACGGCCGAGCAGTTTCCTGCTGTTTTCATTTTCGGCTTTGGAAGAAGGGAAGGGAATGGAATTCCAGTGGTGGGAAGCTTGGGAAGGCGAAGATTGCTGACGACGACGACGACGACGCGCGATGGATGGATGCAGTGCGGGAAAGGGATACCTACTTCTTAATGCATGAATAAGCAAGCTTGTATAATTGATTTGTATTACAACGTCTCTTGAATTCTCCCCTGAGTGATTCCATCCATGGTCAGCATTGTAGTGGATGATGGATGGCCCCGAAGTGGTTGGTTCCCCTAGCCCTGCCGAGAGTCGTAGAGTGCCTGTCGATTCTTCCCTTGCTGGGCCCCAAATAAGCACCGAAGGACATGTCACTGCTCGGCTGTTTCTTCCTCTGTTCGAAAGGTATAATTACCGTGAAATTACAGTGCAGTCCCCCCCCCCCTTGGCCATCATCATCCATCATCATCATCACCTCTTGAAAGGTGCCTACGCCCATAAATTTCCACAATTTAAAAATAAAAAATATAAAAAAAGCATTTGGGCGGGAATGATCTCATGTTTGCGGGAATGATCTCATGTTTGGGTCGAGGAGGACACCTGCATGAGCCACAAGAGAGATTCCGTCAAGCAAGCACCCACCTCAGTCAATACAGAGTTGGGGGAGGGTGTGGGGGGGGGGGGGGAGGAACGCATGACCGCTTCCATCTGCCTGTCCACGGCTACGGGTTATTAATCAGGGGGGCGTATTCTCTCGGCTCATGTGCACAGCTTCGATAAAGACTCATCTGCACACTTGGCCATATCACTGCGTTGAAAAGAACGATAGTTATTTATTGTGTAGCCGATGAGGATTGAGGAGATTGTAGCTTGTTCTTATTCTCCAGTGTACATGTTCCTGAATAAATTCATACGGGTACAACGGGGAGAGGAAGCACTTGCGGGGCCGGAGTCATTAGATGTGTGTCCTTGCCTGGAATCCTGCTGTCTACTTTCTTGGCTAGGGAGAAGGGCCCTGTAGAAGTCATGGTAGGGTCAGAAGAGAGAGAGAGAGTGAGAGTGAGTGTGTGTGTGTGTGTATTTGTGTCAGGTTGTCTGATTTATTGACAGTCTTCTACCTAGAATGTATGCCGCCGATTCATAAGCTCTGTCACCGATGCTCAAAACGTCCTTGAACATGAATAGTTTCACCATCCAGAGCCTCGAACCGGAGACGGTGCGTGACAGCGGCGAGGGAGGCTGGTAAGATCACATGAACCCCCTTCTTACTCATTCCTCCTGTAGTGATGGCCTCGCTGCGTCGTTCCTTTGTTGTTTTTGTTTTTGTTATTGTTGTTGTCTTGTTTTCGTCTTTGTCGTCGCCGTCTCTGCCCACGTCGACAGTCCTGGTTTGATGGAAGAACTGGCTCCGGTGTTTTCCCTTGGGCTCTCGGGTATGATTGCGGAGCGCAGAGGCCAGCACCAGGATGACGTGACGGGCAGACCTTGGATGGCTAGAATGTGTGTTGAGGTCGGAAAAATCCAAAATTAAGTATGAATATAGCTGATGATCAGAACGGCTATTGATGCCGCTGGGGTCATAGAACCCATATGGGTACTGTTCGTGCTCGAGGTTCTGGACCTAGTGACCTGCGGGGTCCGACCCGCCCATCTCACTGGTTTGCTGGCCCATTGTTCCTTGATGGGAATATAGCTGATAATCAGGATAGCACCATCGTAGGCCTCGTCCAAGTCGGCTGCTAGGCCCGCAGCATATTGGCTTGCAACGTTGAGTTTCGGAAGTTGCTTGCCGTGCCTGATCTGAGGACCCTGGAGCGTCCAAGTCGGCTGCTGAAGTTGCAGCATCTTGACTTGCGACGTTGGACGCCGGAGTCTCCTGGCCCGTGGGTTCAGCTTTGGCCACAGCTAGGGCCTCCTCTGCGGGGGAACTTGGGTCCTGGCGAAGTCTCTTGACACCTTGGCGCCTCAAAGACTCTCTCTCTGAGAGATCGTCTTGGTTGCGCTCCTGGAGTACGGACCGCTTGGTACCAGGCAGCCACGAGACTGAGTTGTGCCCCGCAGAGGGACCAGCTGTGCCAAAAACCCTCCGCCGTCGCTCGGCTTGCTGGCGCCGAAGAATGTCTCTCCAATCGCCATCTTCTCCTTCCCCATGTTGACTGTGCTCATTCCGAGCTGCTTGAGTGGGGGGCGAAGTTGATGACGAAGGGGCGGGCGGCAAAGGGGCGGGCGGCAGAGATTCCGATCCAGCCATCTGGTTCTTGTTCTCCATTCTTTCCCTTTGGAGTATTCACCAAGGCTGTTTGTGGAGCTGGTTAGACATATGTTCTTTGATGGTGAAGGAGATATATTCAAGATCAGATCTTACCTTGGTTGATAGTGCCCATTAATTACCACAATGATATGACAGTCTGCATTACGACTGTAGATGTGGATGTGTTGGGGAGGAGGTGCTGCAGTGCATTGATATATATATCCTCACCACATGCAGAGCCATCATTGCGCCTCTGGTATAGCTGCTGTCCAAGATCCATGAAACAATACACATTGCGCACTGTGCCGGTCATGGTCGATGGCGTCGATGGGCTTGGTAGCAGGGTGCAAGAATTGTGAGCACTGCCCTCTTTGAAGAATGATGGTCTATATGGTGTGATGGTATTGCTGCTGTTGTTGCTGTTGCTGCTGCTGGTACTCCTGCTGCTGGTGGTGGTGGTGGTGGTCGTGATATTGCTGGCCCAGGCTCAGGCCCCAGTCCTGCTGTTGCTGTTATTGTTGCTGCTGCTGGTATTTGCTGGCCCAGGCCCAGGCCTGGTACTGCTGTTGCTGCTGCGCCTGCTGGAGTGGCTGTGGCAAGGAAGGAAGCGCTCAATATTGTGTTGAGCATGCAAGCCAGCAGGCTGGTCATACACCGAATAGCAGGCTGCTGCAGTGGAATATCTTGCCACCAAGGGCATGTAATAATACCGCAGCAGCCTGGGTGATGTGCCTCAGCCACCCCAGCAGCGCAGATGATTGGGTAGAGTCTGTTGTGGTGGACTGGGTAAGAAGAACAGGAAGGAAAAGACGACAGAATAACAGGGCTGACGTCGTTGTTATATAGTTTTACGACGTTGCGATAAGAGCTAACAACACCTATCGATACACCTGCCTGGAATATTCGATACCATTCACGTAGCAATAATGTGACAGTAAAGTGGGAAGCAAAACCTTGGACGGAAAATGTCACCAGCATACTTCACAATTTGACTGTCATCTGTGGATACTCTCTAAAAAGGGACAATGGGAAGGACAATAGACAAGATCATTCACAGCTTAGAATAGGTTACGGTGACTCACTCTTGGTAGGTCATTGAAGGGTTGTGTCTTGTGACCATTTGATGCTGATTGCGAATCATCTCCGCCAAAGTGAAGCAGTCCTTGATGATTCACTCCCTGTAGAGAATCTGTCACTAGGAACAGTGATGGAGCCTTTCACTTCTTTGTCTTGTTGGTGTAGTGACTGCTAGGTAGCAAATTCAAGGCTTTGGGGGTGATACATGGCGAGGTCACACCCACTTGGACACTTGAAGATGAACTACCTTTTTGTGAATGGTTGTCCATGTTGACTGATAGAGAGAGAGAGTGTGTGTGTATGTATCTGATTGAGCATTCAATAGTGAGTCTAACTAATCATCTTGGTGTCTCAGTTTCTGCCTAATTAAAGGACATTACTGCCTGCTGGTGTAGTGTATAACAACAGAGCCTCGGTGATAATAGAGTAAACATCAAGTGCTTGAAAAGAGTTGGACAAAGCAAACTGGAGAAGTATCCCTCCAAACGTGACTGTCAACCAGATTGGACTCTGTTTGCTCAGACCAGAGATGCCTCTTGTACTTGGTCAAGGGACCATGGAAGCTGACTGAGCAGTTGCAATACCAAGTATGTACTTGAAATCACATCGACAGTATACAGAACACACTCTCTGGTCAGGACATGTCCTGGGTGCCTCGCATAGTACCTCCTGAAGGGATGAATGTGTACAAGTTTTGTCGAGTGTTCACTGATGGGTGCACAGTCTGGTTCTCAAGAGTTGTCAGAATCTCAGACTCCTTGTGTCTGTGGCTACAGGTTGTTGCCATGTGTGCATCTTGACGCCGTGCAGATCAAGAGGTCTTGATGCCAGGCATTGCTTCGTCTGGTGGTAGCATCCAGAGCAGCATTTATAAGGTAGAAGAGAAGCAAGGATGAGTTTTGTTCCAGTTCCACAGAAATGAGTGCATGACCGTCCAGGTCTGAGGAGACTGCTCTTGCAGACCTATAACCAACCGCCCGCTCACCTCCTGTGTCCATAGCCTCCGTAAAGTGCTCGTGTACGTACGTACGTACATTCGTGCACATACAATAAAAAAAAAAAAGGGGGCACTTGGACCAGCACACGAACAGTCCGTAACGACACCCACCCCCAGAAAGATGTCGTCATGCCGGAGAATTCTTGAGAATTTCCCCAGATGAAGCATTTCGGTACGTCGTACCGAGAAGATTGACATGAGGAGAAAGAGAGATGGGCCAATGTAATGAAGGCCCACGAGGATTTTCTTGTGTGGAGGGGCAGAGACTGTCCTCCTCCGCAGTACCGTGCCTCGTTCCCACTATCAGGACGATTACCACCACCACCTCATCTTCACCTTGAGCACTGCTGCGATGGCCATATAATTACACCACAAGCACTACTTGCGATGTCGTCAAGAAGCACGTCCAAGCTGAGCTAAGCAGCTCCTACCCTTCCATCCCAAAGAGCTCAGCTCCTGAAACATCTACTGCCGCAGACATGCCAGGCTCATCCCAAGAGGCCACGCGATCTGGCAACAAAATATGATCTCATAGTCTGGGTTCCCCCCCTCGGCCCACGGGATAAACAAAACAAACCACAGTCAACTGTGTTCGTCTCAAACATGCAGAGCGGGGAAAGAGAGAGGGAGAAAAAAAAAAGGGGGGGGGGGAAAGATCAATCGAAACAAAATGTTGAAGCTGGCGGGGCTCGGCTTCTCCAAAGACGCCGGCGGCAGAGACGTCGGGTTTCATGCAAGGCTGAGACCTTTGGCAACCTGCAGATCGCCACGCAAGGCTGTGTGTGCAAGTTTTGAGGGAGCACCATGACCTTGGCCGCTTCATTAGAACGAACCGACAGCAAAGTTTTAAGTGAGGTCAGGTAAGTTGGCAGAGAAATGATGAGGGGAAATGGAGAAGAACAGAGAAGAAGAAAGGGGGGGGGGGAGAAAAGGAGAAAGCCCGTATATGTTTTGATCAATGTGCCACTGCAAAAGGAGTCAAGCCATGACTTGCGTTTGCAACTTGACTTGAAATGATGTATTGTACGCAGGATTTAGGTTCTGGCAGTCAGTCAGTGTTCGTAGGCCAACCAGCCAGCCAGCCAGCCAGCCACCGGATTCCTGAGAAAGAATGATTTTTCTCCTTCCCCTTTCCCTGCCCTTCCCCCCCCCTCTCTCTCTCTCCCCTGACGAGACCTTGGCTGTCATTATCGAGGGCAGATTACGGCTGGGAGGTCTGTTGAGGGCCCAGAGCGTCCAAGCACGAGCACATGAACCATGAATAACCACAGATTAAGGTTTTATTGAACGGACGGCGGTTTCATCTGCGGGCGCGGCCCTTGTCAATCACCCGGGCGCACGGCGCATCAGGTTGCATGCATCCTTTTTTTTTTTTAAAGAGCGAGCGGCTATACTATAGTAGACGACGTATCGATGTACTATATAGCACGTTCCCGATGTGTTTTGTGCTCTGGGAAGATTTATCACTTATCGCGGCGGTATTTGCTTTTGCTTTGGCCTCCATGTCCTCCTCCTCCAGGTGGAAAGAAAAAGCGAGGCAAGACGTTTCGCGTGCGTCCAGGTTGATCTTTTCAGCTTAAAACCCGGGGAAGAAGGGGGGGAGGGGGATTTACAATGATCGTATGGCCAACACACAACGTCCTCACGAGATGATGACATCAAAGAAAACAAACAATAGCAAGCTGGGCGCAATTTCTCCGTGCAGGATTTTTTAGCGAGTCCACCGTTGCAAGTTTACAGCCTCCCGGAAATGAGGATGGATATGAGACAGACGTCCAGCCACGGCCATTTCTTCCAGTAGGTTCCCCCCCCCCCCCGGGTTCCCTGGCGATGGAAGACCAACGGTGTGGAGGAACTTTCTGGTCAGTAAAAGGACCACATAGCAGCTGCTCCAGTCCCGGAAATGTTCCTTGCGATGGTCCCCGGGGGGTGGGATCATGCACACAGTACGCAGCGGCTCCATACTTTCAATGGTCATGAAGTAGTACTGCGGTATAGTACTTGCAAGTTAAGATGGTCCGTCCCCCCCCGTGGAGACGTTGGGAAATGGTCAAAGTGCCCAATTTTGCAATCCCAATTCCCACAAGTCGAACAAGGAAAACCCGCAATTTCAGGTAGCAAATAACAAGGCGCGTTGACAACGGATAAGTGGCGACCCTCATTTGGGGGGAGAAGAAAAAAAAAGCAGGCTTCAGGTGCAGGGGATGCCGTTGTCCAGCCACTCGGAGCAGCCCCAAACCCTTGAGTTGCTGAGGCTCCGACCAGACCCAGACCCACTTTCACGAGTGCTCGTGCTCCGCCCTGGGAAATCCGTGCTCTCTTCCTCTCTCTCTCTCTCTCGCTCTCTCTCGCTCCCTCTCGCTCTACCTCCCTGCTGAGTTGAGAGATGGCGGAAGCCTTCTTTCAGGGCGAGTCGAGTCCAAAAAAAAAAAAAAAAAAAAAAAAAAGCAATCTATTTTCTGCTGGCGGTTACATGGCCGATGGCTGGGAGTGAGAGGCAAGGAGAGGGGAGGACGAGGAAGGATCATTGCAAGCTGCGAAAGAGATTGTACCTGGGAGCAGGGTATCATCGCAAAGTTGCAGGTAGGTGTCCTGTTGACCCCTTGCCTGTCTCATGGAATCCTCATATTGGGTAGATGATGACGGTCAATGTCCGTCCGGAAAATGGAAAGACATTCCTGAGTAGGATCCATCCCGTGATTGTGAGGCTGAAACGACGGAGGTATTATGGACTGGTTTATACCGCAGCAGCAGACACACAAGAGGCTCTGGCGACAGGCAGCCCATGAGGTAAATTTCACCCTCACCCAGCCTGGGGCCTGCCCGGGTTGCATGCTGTATAATAAGTTGGAAAGAGAGTTGCCGTCCTTGCCGTGTGCCCCGGCCGGTGGGTTCCGCGCAGAACGAGCTTAGCGCTGTCGTCTTGGGAGGCCGATCACGCCGAAGCGACCCATCATCAGTTGAAAGCCCCACGCGTCTCTCGGCTGCCCTCTCTGATTGACGGAAGGCCCATCGCTCTCAAGGTCGGAACGGCGGTTGAGAACGGCCCTTTTGTGGTTCCCCCATCCCATCTCTGAGAGCGATGCAGGCTGGCGGACTGACAGGCAGGACGAATTGCGGGCAGTCCGTAGCGGCCACAGTGAACGCTTCATTTGCCTTCTCCTGCGACGAGGGAAGAGGGAGAGGGAGAGAAGAAGGCTTGCTGGTGGCTCATCTTATGGCTGTACTTGTTCTGTTGTGAAGCCTTCATAAGCACGATCATAAATAAAGGAAGAAGATGACCTCTGGTACTATAATAGCACAATATGGAAATACCGTCGGTGAACCGTCGTGGAGCGCATCACCGCCTCTTTCCCACATCCCCTTATTTTGGGCCGATGCAAAAGCCGGCATTCTCTCTACCCAGCATCCTCCTCCACCTGCTCTAGCAAGTTGACAGTCCTGTGGCGGCCCTACCCTACATTGTGGAGAATAGGGGTCCGTCGCAGGCACGCACACACATACACGCACAGTAGAATGAATACTGCTCTAGAGAGGCAAAAGAAAGCCGAACTCACCCGTCGGTCAAAGACCCTTTTTCCCTTCCAGTGGACCTTCCGGGAATACTCCGGTCCGCCCGCCCGCCTCCCAGGCTTCTCTTCCGAACGGCCGCTTGGTTTCATTCTCTGCATGCGAGATCTGTAAGGCTGGCTGGCTGGACCTGCCCACCGAAGCCGCACCCGGTCGTTGGGGCGTCTCTTGGGGGGGGAGGAAAGATACGTTCGCGATTGGCGGGTACTGCCGTTTCTGGCATTGACGGCTCTTTCGTAGCCGACCAGAAACTACTTACTAGTACGCGGGCTCTCTCGAGCTGCAAAGCTTGTCCTGGAGAGCCGAGGGCAAACATAGAAGAAAGAAAGAAGGGGGGGGGGACGTATTGGCATGTGGTAGCCATGAATGATCTTGAGATTTGGGTAAGGCGGAGGAGGGGCTTTGGGGATCCTGCCTGATGCCTGACATTAGCATAGCAGCAGCTTCATGGCTCGTTGAACAACGGCTTCACGAGGCGGCAAAGATGGCCCTTGAGATCGTGTGGTATCTTTTCCCTTCTTCTTCTTCTTTCCCTTTTCAGGACTGATTTTCTCTTGGTGGCCACCACCCGGTGATGCCGATGCCGACGTCGACGAGTCGGGTGGCTGAAGCAGGGCGCGATAAAAGCTGGCTCGGCGTGAAATCTCTTTGCTGCCGTAATGCATAGCGTGCATAGCTAGCACCACACCGGTTGGAAGATCTCGACACGGCGTGCACATCCCGAGAGCGAGCCATCGAGGGAGGAGGGGGTGTGGATTAATTGGAGAAGCTTCGACGCTACTGTACAAAAAAAAAAAATCATCGCAGGGAGTTTCGAAACACCGTGGAAACCCCCCAGACAGCCGCAGGCGGTGGTGGTGGCAATAATGTCTTGGCTGACTTAATCGCCGTCGGGTATGGGTGTGTGTGTGTGTGTGTGTGCGGGAAGGATGGAGGGATGATGAGTACCTGCCTTACCTTGCTTGCCTGCCATAGTACGTTGTGTGGCCAGAGCTGCAGGAGAGAGGCGCCAGGGGGCCGTTTCCCAATCAGGGCCAGCTGTGTGTATGTGTGTGGAGGGTATGACGTAGTGAGCGTTTTTGAGATTACTATGGGGGGCGCCACGGCACTCGATTTGCTTGGGAGCGTGTGATCAGAGTTTTTGTGCAGATTTGCCCGCCCGCCTGTTTTTTTTTTGTTTTTTTATTTATTTTTTATTTGGTGATAATCGGTGCGTGACCCTGCTGCCGCCCTGTCGCAGTGAGAAAAGAGAGAGACAAGAGAATGCTTGAATGAAATGCCCCGACCCAGGCGCGAGCTTGGCGGGGCCGGCCTGTGGGTCTGTCATTTTTTTCGTCGTCGTCTTTCATTTTTCTGTCAAGTCAGAAGCAAGCCCGAGCCGCAGACGGCCTGGCAAAAGGGCACACAGGGCACTTTTGGGCACTGCTCTCAAGTCTGTCCAAGCTACCCGACCGCCGTCTCCTACCTAGCAAGTGCGCCTTCTCGAAGCTGAGGATCAGCCAGGCCAGGCCAGGTCGGCTTGCCTCTTAGGACGAAGACGTCGCGCGGGTTCGCTTAGCGTGCTCGTAGCCCAACATCCCCACAACCACAATCGCCGTTCGCCCTGGGGCAACACTGCAGCGAGGTGGGTTCAGGGTGGGATGAAGATGGATTCCGGGGTCCTCTTCCCCTTTCCAACCCCACGACTGTCTGCTGATGACCCAGATGCAGGAGAGAAGGGGGGGGGGTGTGTGTTGGGTTGGGCGATGCAGCTCACCTCCAGTAGTGAGTGGGAAGGGCGGCAAAAGGCACAGTGCGGTGCGGCTCACGATATGTGTGTGTGTGTGTGTGTGTGTATATAGATGAATGACGGAATATTCTCTCCCCTTGTCGCTCCCGATCTCCAAGGAATGTTGGAGTGGATGCCGATGGGGGAGGATGATCGTATACACACAGTATGTACGCAGTACGGTAGATAGCGGCGCGCGGGATCATCACTGTTTGTGTCATGGCTCGTTCACGTGTCGAACGAGTCGGCGTGCTCGTCGAGAAGGACACACAAACAGAGAAGAAAAAAAAAGGACTTGGTCGTCGTTGTCCACTTCAATTAGGAAATAATTTGGCAAGGGCACGAGGAAATAATACTAAGTAAAATGCAAAAAATCTGTCAATGCAAAAAAAAAAAAAAAAAAAAAATCGACGGCGACACTAGGCCCGGGGTCTACGATAAGGTCAGGGCGGACGCTACGATCATCCTTGCAGAAATAGTTTGCGGGTCCTGCCAGAGTTGGGCCTTTGTAGCAAGGTCCATCCCAGCTGTGCTGTGTTCGGTGTGTGTGTGTGTGTTTGTGTGTGTGTTTGTGTGTGTGTTTGCGCTGATGGGAGCGCAGCAATAAACAGGCGGCAGAAAAGAACAACGAGCAGCCCTTCCTTGACATTGCCACGCGCAAGTAACAATGATAGTATCCAAAGCGTGGCCCTTGAGCCTCAAGCCTCCCGGGCCGTCTAGTCCAGCCAGAAAATTCTCACCGTTGAGATCTGCTCTGTGACGACATTCTGGGTCTCGGGCCTGCCGTCGACGTTGCAAGGAGCGAAGAAAAAAAAAAGAAAAAAAAAAATACTGTTATTCCTGGAGGAAAGGAAACACACAAACATAAAAGGAAAAAGAGGAGAATGGGTCAAAAGTCTGGGGAAGATGGAACAAACATATGGGTAACATACAGTAACAGTATAGCAAGTAATGAGGCATGTGTGCTGACTGAGCACAAAAGTCCTACCTCGCGATTTGTGCAGTGCTCACCGTCAACCTGGCCCCGTGCCTTGGCTGATTGTTGATCATGGGATCTCCGACCCGAAGGAGGCGAAGGGGGAAAAAAAAAGAAAACACACACACACACACAAAAAAAAAAAAGCCTCAATGGTGGTGTATTGCGGAATTCGCATGCCGCCGCGTGGGCGTTGCAGGTTTTCTTAGGCATGCATACGTAGATCGAGGTTGCAAATTCTGTTTTTCACTCGCACTCCCCGATCATAGTATGATACATAGTACTATGTACGCTGACAGTGGTGGTGTGTAACAGAGAGATCTCGGCTGCCCTAGGATCAAGTGCCTGGCCTTGGTCTGGCCTTGGGGGTCTTGGCTTCTGGGCAATATGGAGTCACTGACGATACTGATAATCGTCTTGTACAATGTACCGCAGTAGCCAGGTACGGAACGCCGGAATGGAAAAGCCTATGGGGGGCGCGTGCGTGCGTGTGTGTGTGTGTGTGTGTGTGTCATTCTGGATCGGCCACCATAGACGAAACAGTCCGTGAGCGCTGAGGACAAGCCTCCAATTGGTATCGTCGGAAGAAAGGAGGGGGAAATTTGGAAGGACGGGAATAACCTCGAAGCGCCTGGCTGTGTGATCCGCCAGCAAGCAGCATGCAGCAGCAGCAGACCGTTTGTGATGGGTTGCGTTGTTTCTTTTGTGCCCTTGACCGCCGGTCCTGGAACTTTTGCAGATGAGGTGAGATCTTCTAGTCACTCTCTGCTTCGGATGTATCAAATAAAAAAAAATTAAAAAATGACCCGGCGTACGGTGGTGGTCTGCCAATACTCTCTACTCCCACAGCGGTACCACACACACACGCGCGCAGCGAGGAAGAGACCTTCTTGCGAGGTTTTTCTCGCCCCGGCCTTGCTCTTCGGTTGCTCGTCATTTCGCCAACTGATGCCGAGGACGAGGGAACGCAGATGTATCGATCATAAATCGCGCAGCGCTGAACCCCAGCAAATCCAGGTTAGCAGGTACCTCTTCTTTCTGTGGGGCCCAGGATAAGCTCGGGGGTCAGGGATTAAAGTGCTAGACAGGCATGCGACAGGGGTGAGCTCTGCAGAACGGATGTACCCTACCGGTGGTGCCTTGCCCTCCCTTCCCCCCCCCGCCCATGCCCACCCCTCCCCCGACCGACTCGTGGGTTACGGGCCCTAGCTCGAAAAGGTCGCTCATCCTCCAGATTTTGACGAGGAATTGAGAGCTGCCACTGGGGCCTGAGTCGTCATTGTGCGCACTGTGATTGGGAGGAACAGGACAAGAAAGAAGTGGGGGTGCGGAACCCATGTCATCTCGGACGCCAGGGTTACATAGTACGTACATAGTACGGTAGCTACATCATGATGGCACAGTATGGGACGAAGAATTCCCCCAAGAGCCCTTGTTAATAGTACTGCCGAGGCCAGGGCGCAATGGTTATCTTTCTTCCTCTTCCCCATGGGTTATGGGTCATTGCTATCGCGCGCGCGCCCAGACCATGGTAGTAGGCCCCCTCGCGCTACTTCTGCACCGGTCGCCCTGTCAGCGTCGCGCCGCGAGGCTCGCTTTATCCCCCCTCCTACTATGGGCCGGGGTGGAAGGGGGGGGGATTTGCACAGTATAGTAAACTTTTCGCACGTTAAGCCATTGTTTTTTCTCTGTTTTTTTCTTCTCTTTCTCTCTTGATTTTTTTTTTTTGTCCCTGTCGTCCTGGTGAAATCCTCCTGCCGGCAGGTACATGGTAGTAGCCCATGGACGGGTGAGGGTGGGTACGGGGTACCGCGATCTGATGTGTGGACGTGGCGTAGGATCAGGTACCTTTTTCTTTCTTTTTTTCCCCAACTCTTTCCGCCCACTTCCATCTTTTCTATGGTACTAATGGTACACACCCATGCGGCGCACACACATTACCCATACCCAAAATCCCACCGCTCTCTACCTCGCACCTTGTACATCAGAGAGCAGGCGAAAACCTAAGGAAGCCGCCTGTACATACTGTACTGTATGCCCCCCTCCAAAGCATAGGCCCCACAAGCTGTTCCTGGTCTGGTCCTAGTGAAGTCGCTCATTCACTCCTCCTAGTCCTACTGCGGTCGGCCCATCGACCCTGCCGCACCCTAGCCCTTCCCTCCGTCTCTCTGGTCGGCCTTCACGCGCAAATAAAAGACAAGCTCCCACCGTCTTCGTCTTTCCACCTCTGCCCCCTTCTTCTTCCCTTCCCCTCTATCACCTGCGCGGAGAACCTTGGTCTACATTAAAGGTGCCCTTCTCTGTGTGGTGTGTGTGAAGACGCTTGTGCGGCAATCCAACTCTTTCGTGTATACCCCATACAGTCAGGAATCTCGTTTCCCGTCTGTAAACAACACGACGGAGCTTTCCAGCACAATCTTCTAAGTTCCCCCACCAGAAAATCAACAATAACATTAATACCGTTAGTCAACCTCCTACCGCCTCTCTCCCTCCCCCTTCTCTTCTCTCTCCCCCACACACCTTTCACTAGATCCCACACGGGGCACGCACACAAACAGTCAAGCCGCGTCTCCCAACGCGTGGATCCATCAGCGCACCATCAATTTTCGAATTGACCTCTTCCCTTCCCTTCTGCTGAAGAAGTCTCTCACACCACGCTCAACTCCCTCGCGTACCGCGTCTAACCATCCTACCAATTGACAGTCTAATCCGAGCTTGCGCCCATCGAGCAACACTTCACCATGGCCGAACACGGCTCTCCTGCGTTGAACACGCAGATTGAGTCGGGCAACTTCGACGAGAAGCAGCACGCCGAGCCCACCCCCGCTGAGCCCACCCCCGCCAAGGCCCCCAAGGTCGAGGATGACGAGGATGAGGATGAGGACATCGACGCCCTCATCGAGGATCTCGAGTCTCAGGATGGACACGGTGCTGAGGAGGAAGAGGAGGAGCGCGACCAGCACGGCGGTCGTGTCATTCCTGAAGAGCTTCTGCAGACAGTAGGTGTCCTCGAGAGCCCTGCGCGACGGGCGCGCCTCTGAACGCGCCTCTTGTGGTCACGGGAAATGTCCGTGCTAATCATCTCAACCTTTCCAACAGGATACCCGCATTGGTCTTACTGAGGCCGAGGTCGTCTCCCGCCGCAAGAAGTATGGTCTCAACCAGATGAAGGAGGAGAAGGAGAACCTGATCCTCAAGTTCTTCATGTACTTTGTTGGTCCTATCCAGTTCGTCATGGAGGCTGCTGCCGTCCTGGCTGCCGGTCTGGAGGATTGGGTCGATTTCGGTGTCATCTGCGCCCTGCTTCTGCTCAACGCCTTCGTCGGTTTCGTCCAGGAGTTCCAGGCTGGTTCTATTGTCGACGAGCTCAAGAAGACGCTGGCCCTCAAGGCCGTCGTCCTCCGTGACGGTACCCTGAAGGAGGTTGAGGCCCCTGAGGTCGTCCCCGGTGATATCCTCCAGGTTGAGGAGGGTACCATCATTCCCGCCGACGGTCGCATTGTCACCGACGATGCCTTCCTCCAGGTTGACCAGTCTGCCATCACTGGTGAGTCCCTGGCTGTCGACAAGCACAAGGGCGACCAGTGCTTCGCCTCCTCTGCCGTCAAGCGTGGTGAGGCCTTCGTCATCGTCACCGCCACTGGTGACAACACCTTCGTCGGTCGCGCCGCTGCCTTGGTCAACGCCGCCAACTCTGGAACCGGTCACTTCACTGAGGTCCTCAACGGTATCGGCACTGTTCTGCTGATCCTCGTCGTCTTCACCCTCCTGATCGTCTGGGTTTCCAGCTTCTACCGCTCCAACTCTATTGTCGACATCCTCCGCTTCACCCTGGCCATCACCATCATCGGTGTCCCTGTCGGTCTGCCTGCCGTCGTCACCACCACCATGGCTGTCGGTGCTGCCTACCTGGCCAAGAAGAAGGCTATCGTTCAGAAGCTGTCCGCCATCGAGTCCCTGGCTGGTGTCGAGATCCTCTGCTCCGACAAGACTGGTACCCTGACCAAAAACAAGCTGTCCCTGGCTGAGCCCTACACCGTCGCCGGTGTTGACTCGGAGGACCTCATGCTTACTGCCTGCCTGGCTGCCTCCCGCAAGAAGAAGGGTATCGACGCCATCGACAAGGCCTTCCTCAAGTCGCTCAAGTACTACCCCCGCGCCAAGGCTGTCCTGTCCAAGTACAAGGTCATCAACTTCTTCCCCTTCGACCCCGTCTCCAAGAAGGTCACCGCCGTTGTCGAGTCCCCCCAGGGTGAGCGCATCACCTGCGTCAAGGGTGCTCCTCTGTTCGTCCTCAAGACCGTCGAGGAGGACCACCCCATCCCCGATGAGGTCGACCAGGCCTACAAGAACAAGGTTGCCGAGTTCGCTACCCGTGGTTTCCGCTCCCTCGGTGTTGCCCGCAAGCGTGGTGAGGGCTCTTGGGAGATCCTCGGAATCATGCCCTGCTCCGACCCTCCCCGTCACGACACTGCCAAGACCATCAACGAGGCCAAGACCCTGGGTCTGTCCATCAAGATGTTGACTGGTGATGCCGTCGGTATCGCTCGTGAGACCTCCCGCCAGCTCGGTCTCGGCACCAACGTCTACAACGCCGAGCGTCTCGGTCTCGGCGGTGGCGGTGACATGCCCGGCTCTGAGGTCTACGATTTCGTCGAGGCTGCCGATGGTTTCGCCGAGGTCTTCCCCCAGCACAAGTACAACGTCGTCGAGATCCTGCAGCAGCGTGGCTACCTGGTTGCCATGACTGGTGACGGTGTCAACGATGCTCCCTCCCTGAAGAAGGCCGATACCGGTATTGCCGTCGAGGGTGCCTCCGACGCCGCCCGCTCCGCTGCCGACATTGTCTTCCTGGCCCCTGGTCTGGGTGCTATCATCGACGCCCTCAAGACTTCCCGCCAGATCTTCCACCGCATGTACGCCTACGTCGTCTACCGTATTGCCCTGTCCATCCACCTGGAGATCTACCTCGGCCTGTGGATTGCCATCCTCAACCGCTCCCTGAACATCGAGCTCGTTGTCTTCATTGCCATCTTCGCCGATATCGCCACCCTGGCCATCGCCTACGACAACGCTCCCTTCAGCCGCACCCCCGTCAAGTGGAACCTGCCCAAGCTCTGGGGCATGTCCGTCCTGCTCGGTGTCGTCCTGGCTGTCGGTACCTGGATCACCGTCACCACCATGTACGCTGGTGGCGAGAACGGTGGTATCGTCCAGAACTTTGGTCGCCTGGATGAGGTCGTCTTCCTCGAGATCTCCCTGACCGAGAACTGGCTGATCTTCATCACCCGTGCCAACGGTCCTTTCTGGTCCTCGATCCCCTCGTGGCAGCTGACTGGTGCTATCCTCGTCGTCGACATCATTGCCACTCTCTTCTGTATCTTTGGCTGGTTCGTTGGTGGACAGACCTCCATCGTGGCTGTTGTCCGTATCTGGATCTTCGCCTTTGGTATCTTCTGTGTCATGGGCGGCGTCTACTATATCCTCCAGGATAGTGTGGGCTTCGACAACCTCATGCACGGAAAGTCGCCCAAGGGCAACCAGAAGCAACGGTCACTTGAGGATTTCGGTAAGCTTACTTTGCCCCCCCTCCCCCCTTTTCCTCCCAACATTGCCGGCGACAGATTCAATCTGTGCACCCTTTTACCCCCAAATTTCTACTATCACGTCATCGACACCCTACTAACATGCTTGTCCTATAGTTGTTTCCCTCCAGCGTGTGTCTACACAGCACGAGAAGTCCCAGTAGGAGAGGATTTGAGAGGGAAAATATACCCCACTGTCCATACTTATGCGCTGCCACGATGTGGCCGATGGCTTTCAATTTCCTTTAATTCGCATGTGCATTACACAAAAAGGATGGAGCAAGTAGAAAGGCCCGTCGAGAGCAGTTCATTAGAGGAACTTTAATACGATACGAGAATAAATAATGTCATTTCAAGCTTGTGTGTGTGCCTTGGGGGATGAAGTGATGTCATCTGTCTAGTTATTTGTTTCATCAACATGTAGAGCATATGTGTATGCTGTGGAACAAAATAGTTCCAACACTTGAATGCTGGTCAAAGATGTGCATAATAGTGTGTACTGGCAGTATTCTTGTGTGTCTTTTCAGAGACCAGATTGGCAGCTATATGGGCTAGCTAAGTACTTTTTAAGGTATGAGCTACCCAAGAAGTATCTAAGCAGGGACCACGACATCTTTGCTGGTGTCCAGCTCCTCGAAGCGTCTGAGGTCCATAGGCCTGTCAAGCAGCGGGATCACTTTGAAATCAGGGTTGTCAGAAGATCAAGTCACTTTTTTTTTTTTTTTGTTTTTTTGTCAGGAGAGGGGGAGGACTGCCCTGCCCTAGGGCTAGGTCTTGTGTGTGTGTGTGTGTGTGTGTGTGTGTGTGTGTGTGAGAAAGAGAGAGAGGAAGTGTAGGATCATCATATCATCTTTTCAAGCAACATACCATACTTGTCAAAGGTAGGCCAGTAAGGGTTCTCGAGGTGGTACTTTTGGCTCTGTAGTATTCCCATGTCAGTCACACAAGCCCCCTCTTTCAGGTATAAAAAGGATCCAAGCAGCCAAGTTACTGACCCCCTCATTCTCATAGCGCTCAACAATGGTAAAGTCACGCGGGTCCGAGGTGGACTGCATGACGAACCAGCTGATGGTCTCCCTGTCCTTGGAGTAGACACGGCTGGCCTCGATCAGCTTGGCCTTGATCTTTTCGACGGATGCTGGGTCGTCATTGGCATGGAGGTGGACTGTGATTGTGTAGACCATCTTGAGTTGTGCTGCTGTGATGCTGTGGTAATTGTGTTAGCTAGGTGGTGGTGGTGGTCTGTCCTCCGATGTCCACGCCCCAAGCTTGAGCTTGCTGCTGCACATGGATAACCTCCAGCTCACAGCCCCTCCTCCTCCCCTCCCCCCCCCTCCCCACCCCCACCCCACAGGCAGTCAAGTCATATGTCAATCTGAATAAGGGAAAAGAGCATGATCTGGGAGCCTTGCTTACCAAATTTGATAGTATGTATCTTGAAGGATGGGACCTCAATTGGTGGTGGTTGTGGTCAAAGGATGTTGTTGTTGGTGGCTGTAGCTTTCAAAGGGTTGGTTTTGGGGGGGGAGGGGGGAGAGAGTCAGAACCGGAGTGCCCGAAAGCAGAGAGAGTTATGCTAGCTATGTCGTCAGGTGAGGATGAGGAGGGGTGGTGGAGGGGCAAGGCAGTCCCTGTCTAGTTTTATTTTTATTTTATTTTTATTTTTTACTGGGTATCACCGCCTTCTGCTCTGGTGTTAAAGTGGCTGCAGCAAAGCCTAGAGCCACTCAGGCACAAGCCAGGAACAGACGGAGTCATGACATGGATTAATCCTCGCCCGCTCGCTCTCTCTCTCTCTCTCTCTCTTCCTCGGAACCATTTTGCCCCATCTATCTGCACCTAACAAAGCCAGTCCATTTTCTTTCTTTTTGTTCCAATGATTCTTTTTTTCTTCTTCTCTTCTTTTCTGGGCTCCTGTAAAAGTCCACACTGTGGGGCAGACTATCGAGCCTAAAATGCCTCATAGTGAGAGAGTGAGTGTGTGTGTGTGAGAGAGATAGAGAGAGAGTGTGTGTGTGAGTACCCTACCAGTAGATCCACGACCACCGACCGACCGACCCAACACGACCCCTCCACCTCCTCCCCACAAAAAGAGAAGGAAAACACTACTATTATGTACACTGTATGGGTATATGAACCGAGAGAAGCCGTTTTTTCCCTTTTCCTCTTCCCATGGGTCATGCAGGAGTGTGGAGTGCAAGGCTCAGGTCCCCCCGTCTGCAAGATGGTCAATGGCAAAAGGGTGGGGCGGGAATGGATCCGTGGGATGGTGGGCGGTCAGGTGGTGGCGTTTCTGGGTTTCTGGAAGGGTTCTAGAAAAGAGGAAGAGAGGGGGGGGGAGAGACAAAAAGGGGTAAAAGGGTAGGCATCTCTATGAGAAGAGAGAGAGAGAGAGGGACAGATCTTGGATACTGTGCTGTGAGGTACCAGATCATACAGGCTTTCTTTTCTTTGCCTGTGGCGTGATCTGTCGGTGAGCCCTTTCTTCCCCCTGGTCGACGCCGCTGCTCCGTGGGGGTGACGTTATAGCATGGAGGGAGAGCGGGACAGACACTTGGATAGTATAACTAAACATAAAAATAAATAAAAAATTGATGGGGGGGGGGGGTGAGCATAATTTTGGAACTCTGCTGTGTGGGGTTGTGGGTGACAAGTCTGAGGTCTAGTAACAAAACGGGCAAGGCTGACCTGGCCACACACACCCTCTCCGACCAAAAGGTGAGGCAAGGCTGACATGACGTGGAGGACCCTCTCCTCTTTCTGGCTGGCGAGGCTGGGCGATTCTCTGTGCTGGCTTCAGTCTGTGGATGACGACAAGTCTATGTGTGCGCATGCGTGTGTTTATTCAAATCGAGGCAGTCACATTCGGGGCCTGCAAAATCCAGTCAGCGCACGTGACCCAAAAGCGAACCTCAAGTGCAGTTGAGGGAAGGCGCGATGCCCTCCGTCCCTAGACCATCTCCTAACCATGACTAGACTGAATTTCTCCTCCAAGACTGGCTCAGCAGTGTTAGCATTTCCTTGGTGGTGAGGCCATCAGAGAATTCCGTCCCGCTTACTCACTCCGCTTTTTGCCTCTCTCTGTGACTCTTTGAGGCCCCACCACACACACACCCAAGATTCAACTCCTAAGCTGCAACCACAACCACAATCGCCACCACCACCGACGACGACGACAACGACGACGACAACAACAACCAACAAGCAACACACATCTAGGCCACACGGCCTCCTGTAGGCCTGGCCACTCTTCTTGGGGCTGGTCGTCCAAAAGATGGAGAATCGAGAGATCCCAGGCTTCTACTTTGGTACGTACTTAAGTACTCTTTATCTATTTATCTGATCCAGACCATCCTTGACTGACCTCCTCCTCTAGACAAGGCCAAGAACCGCTACTTCAAGATCCAACCTGGCAGTGCCGCTGCCCCGTCTGGTGGTGAAGCAGCTTCCTACAGCGCCGACAATGTCAGGAAGCGCAGGGCCGGTGAGCAGCGCGCCGCCGAGGCCCGCAAGCGCCGCGAAAAGCTCAAGCACCACATCCGCCGGCCTGGGGTCCTCGCCGACCCCTTGACCGGCGGGCACCTGGTGCGCGAGTTCGGCACCTTGGTCGACCCGGAGCTGCCCGTCGAGAGCTGGACGAGGGGGCTGCGCGACAAGGGCGCGGTGTTCTTTGCTGAGGAGCAGCAGCAGCAGCAGCAGCAGCAGGGAAGAGGAGGGGACGGAGGCAGTGGGCGGTCCATCTCGTGTCTGCTGGTCAACGGCGATGACCAGGCGACGGGGATGGGTGTTGTGTATGCGCGTATGTCTTTTCCTCCCTCTGGATTCTCTTTTTTTATCCACTCATTCACTCACTCACTCACCCACCCACTCACTCTTTTCAGCAGCGTGCGACCGTTACACCCTCGCCGGGTGCTACGTACCCACCGACACAAATGCCCACATCAACTACAGCTGCGACCCTCTCAGGCGCCGCTCGCGCCGTGCCGAGTTGCTCCGCGAGCCGTTTCGGTTCGACACCATCACCTCCCTCAACTATCACGCGCCCTCACAGCAGATCCTCCTGACCTGCACCGCCTCCGAAACGGACCGCATCACCGGCGCGCCCCTCGCCCAGATTGTCTTCTTCCGCCCCGCACGGTCGAGCGACCGTGGCGGAGGCGCCGACGGCAGCAGCTATCATCCTTACGAGCACGAGGTCGGCCCGCACCCGACCTGGCTCCTTGGACAGTGCGACAGCAGCCAGGCCCTCATCTTCCCCAACGAGAGCCTGACCATCAACGCCGCACGCCTCTGCCCCACCGGCTCCGGCCTGGTCGCCCTGCTCGCCACCAGCCACGGCGTGTGCACGCTGGGCGACATCGAGATCCCCAATAACGACTGGCCGCCCAAGCGCCTGGGGGGCCCTCGCGGCGCTGACCCCTCTGTCTCCCGGGGCGAGGTGCTGACCGTCGACTGGCACCCCACCGGCGGGCCTGTCTGTTACGGCGGGGCCCGGGACGGTGTCTTCTTCCGCCTCGATCCGAGGGCGGGCGACTGCCAGCGGGACACCAGCCCCGGGTTCCATGGCTTCCGCCACCCCTCGTCCGTCGCACACCTGCGGGCCCTCGACGACGGGCATCAGCTGCTCGCCGCCGGGCCGCGGGGCGCCATGGCCGTCTACGACCTGCGCTGGATGACCCAGGAGGTCCGCCGCGGTACCAGCCGCGGTGCCAGGGGGGCGGCGGCGGCGGCGGCCACGCCGTCCAGGTCTGTCGTGCAGATGCCCGACTACAGCAACGCCGCGCACATCCACATCGGCCTGGACGTCGCGCGGGTCTCGGGCGCCGGCTGGGTTGTCGCCGCGGGTATGGACGACGGCAGCGTGGGCGTGTTCTCGCTGCGCACCGGTAAGAAGCTGAGAGCCGGTGCCCTGGATGACGTCGACAGGCTCAAGCTCAGGGACGGCGGCGGGGTCGTCAAGGCGCTGCAGTGGCAGGCGATGCCTTGGGATAGAGACCCGAGCCTCTGGGTGGCTGCCGGGTCGGCGGTCAGGAAGTTTAGCTTTGGGATGGACGAGGGTGAAGATGGGGATTGCTAGGGGAAAAGAGAAAGAGAGAGAGAGAGAGGGGGGGGGAGAGAGAGAGAGAGTGTGTGTGTGTGTGAGAATATGTGTGCATGTGTCTGGTTGGACAAGTTTCTTGCGCACGGAGTGATGAGACCCTTTGCATGATGCGTGGTCCACTTCAGAAGCGCGCGCGCGCACACACAAACACACACATATGGATGATGGATGGATAGACACATATATGGGAGTTCAGGATACTGGCGACTGGACTGCTATTTGAGATACCATCATTATTATACGATTTGTTCTGCCGCTTACAAAGTTCTTCTCCATGTCCCTCTATGCTTGTAGTGACGAGGGCGGCACCAAGAGCCTTTCCTCCCCCCCTCTCTTCCCCCCCGAGTCCTGACTTATTTGCCCTATTGATGATCCATGGATGAATAAGTAAGTACATGAAAAAAAAATGTCCTGACATAAAGTATCTGTCGGTCTGTTATGTCTACTTGTCCCCCTTCTCCTCTCTCTCTCTCTCTCTCTCTCTGAGACGGCCGGCACAATTCGACAGCCCAGAGGATGGGGTACTCATAACAATGATGACCCACCCATTCATTGTAGAATACTTTTCTCTCCTCATGGCTGTGGTGAGCCCCTCCTTACTTTGCGTCCGGCCCCTTTCTTGATCCAGCAAGCAAGCCAAGCAAGCTCGACCTTCAATGGTCAATATTTTTTATTTCTATTTTTATTTTATTTCTAATTTCTTTTTCTGGTTTTTGGCTTCTAGAATATTTACAAACACCAAGCCCACAGGGCGTTGCCAAATCGCCCGCAGTACCAAGAAGGCCTTTTTCTTTTTATTAAGGAGGTTTGTCTTGTTACCAGCAAATAGTTCATGAAAAGACGGGGGGTCATGATTGCGTTTCAGGACCGTGCTTCCTCTCATCGGCAAAGGCACCGCCATCGCCGGTGCCGCCACCGCCGCCGCCGCCGCCGCCGCCACCACCACCGGGCGCCTTGCCGTCCGGCTTGAAGTTATAGGTCCCCTGCAGCATGGGAAAGGCCCTGGCAAAGGCATCACCCAGGGACCAGTTCTCGGCCTTGCGCAGGTGCCTCTCGAAGACGGGGTTGATCATCAGCTCATCGGTGTCGGCGGGGCCCTGGAGCAGGGTGTCGGTGTCCTCGTAGGGCCAGTTCAGGCTCAGGGTGGTGGTGTAGGGAACGAAGAAGTGCTCAAAGGGGAAGACATCCGGCGGCGCATAGTCGTGGATGAGGCATTCGCGCATGGCGGGGAAGGGGAGGTGGTCCAGCCAGGCGGCGTGGGGGCTGTACAGCTGGCAGGGGAGGGGCCGCATGAAGTCCGGGAGGCGGTCGTAGTTGTCCTGCGAGGGGTCGATCTGCCACCGCATGATGAGGAACATGACGTAGAGCACGGCGACGCGCTCGGGCAGCTGGCTGATGTTGGGGAAGGTGTTCAGGATGTCGATGAAGACTTTGGACAGCGGGTGGGCCTCCCGCATGGGGTTGAGCAGGGACGATATGTTGGGCCAGCGAGGCCCGATGATCTCGTGCGAGGGGAACCCCTCGGCCGCGCGCTGCCGCCGCTCGCGGAGGAACTCCAGCAGCAGGCCGTCTAGCGTGCAGGTCGGCTCGCAGTTCTTGATAGGCGTTGCGTGGTGGTGGCTCGACAGGGCGGGATCTATCGTGCCCTGCAGGGCTGGGTCGATGGCGCTCTGCAGCGCACTGTCGCGCGCCGAGACCATGTACTGCTGCTGGTGCTGGTGCTGGTGCTGGTGCTGGTGCTGGTGCTGGCGCTGATGCTGGCTGGCCATGCCCATCTGTGGAGGCGGCTGCGGCTGGCGGTACCCTACTACAGGCTGACATACCGCCGCCTCACCATCACCACCACCGTCACCAGCGCCAGACATGTCCTGGCCCCCGTTGGAGGAGGAGCCCTTGCCCTGTTCGAGGAGGAAGCCGAGGCCGAGTCTCTCCGAGCCCAGCTCCAAGCCATGAGCAAGCTCGTGTCGCTGCTGACTCAGCTGTGCCCTGTACGCCGCCTGAGACGGAGGTGCAGCAGGCGCACCACTGCCGCTCGACGCGCCCGAGTTCCATTGCGCATAAGGATCAACAGACGCCGCTGGGGGAGAGGCTACACTGGAAGGCGTCGATATGTTGTTAACACTCGTAGCGGCGGCGGCGGCGGCGGCGGCGGCAGTAGCGGCATGAGCAGGGCCCGGGGTGGCGGTTGTGGGCATGAAGGACTCGCCTGGCGAGGCCATGACGGGATGCCCAGACGGTGACTGGGTGATGATGGGGCTGATCTGGGCCATGATCGAGGCCAGCTGCCGCTTGATTTCGGCATTCTCAGCCTCGACTGCCTCCTTGGCCCTGAGGGCAGCCTGCAGCTCCTGGTATGGCTGCTGTGAGGTGAGCTCGTGGATCCTCCTCTCGAGGTTCTCTATCGTGAGCTTCGTCCGAGAGCGGATAGCCCTCTGTGCCTCACGATCTGTTGGATCACCGAATATCAGCCACGCCATGCCATGCCATGCCATGCCATGCCATTGCCCAGAGGAAAAGAAAAAAAAAAGAAGAGAGCGACATACCATTGGCACGTTTCTTGGCCAGCTGCTCCGGGGTCAGGTTCGCCACCCCCCGTGAGCCAGGAGCGGATTTTCTCTTCTTAGACTCGGGCCCCATTGGTGAGCCAGACGCCGAGTGCTGCGAGGAGCCGCCACCGTTCATGGTCGAGCCGGTGCTGACCTCGATGGCAGACAGCTCCCTCTTGATGCCGGGCGTGGCGCTGCGGCTCCCTGCGGACTGCGTCGATGGAGATGCCGCTGTGATGGAGTCTTTGTGGGACATTTCCTCGAGACCCTGACATATATACATATATATATATATATGATATATATATATAGAAGGGCCCGATGGCGTCGTCCTGTCCTGTTGTTTCGGCGCCCTTCCTCCTCCTACCCGAGTCCCAGTCCTAATAATTACTGGGACCCACCTTTTCTTTCTCTCTCTCTTTTTTTTCTCTTCTGCTCAACCGCTCGTATCCGACTGGCAGTGATCCTGTCACGGACCTCTCTGCCGGGCGTGGCCCTCTCTTTTTCCCCAAATGAAGACTGTCTCCTTTTCTCTCTCTCTTTTTCTCTCACACTCTTTCTCACACACTCTTTCTCACACACACCACGGCGTTGTCTCGCGATCTTAGACAGATCTAGAATGGCCGTGAGCTGTACTGTAACCAGCAGAGCAGTCGAAGGAGGAGATTGACTGTGTGGCTCTCTCTCTCTCTTACACACACACGCCAAAATAAACAAAAAAAAAAAGGAAAAAAGAGTCAATGCAGGAACAAACCTCCAAATCGCAAACAAGGCCACCCCAAAAGAAAGAAAAAAGAAGAAGGGAGAAGAAGAAGAAAAAAAAAACAAGGCGACAAGGGTGGTTTTCCGTTTCTGGACGAACAAGCTGGTGTGACCTGCGTTGGTCTCCGCCCTGGTTTTTTTTTTTTTGGATTAATATTGTTATTATTATTATTGCTATTATTATTTATCAGATCCTCGGCTCGTCAAGATCTCGATCAACAATAGGAAAGGAAAGGGGATGTTTTTTTTAAGAAATAAAAATAAAAACAGGAAAATGATTGACTGACACGAGGCGCAGCAGCAGCAGCAAAACAGCCGCCCGGGAACAGGGGGGGGTAAAAAGAGAGACAGAGAGAGAGGTTCCGGGCCAGGTCGGCGGATGTTATTCCCGTTCCCTCGAAAGCTCTCGACTCGAAGGGGGTTGGGGGGGTGGGGGGGTGGGGGGCCCTTTGTCTGTCAGTTCCAAGGTGCACACAGAGAGAGAGTGTGTGTGTGTGGGTGAGAGATTCAGGCATGTACTACTTACTGTAACAACAAGCCGTCGAAGGGGGACTCGAACAATAGAAAAGAAAATGATTCAGAAGATGGTATAAAGTCGAGAAGGAAAAGCCTCATTCCGAGTCAGAATTTTCCTTTTTTTTCTTCTCTTCTCCTCTACTTTCTTCCACCCAACAGTTGAATGGGTCCCCAACCAGAACCGGAAGAGACACAAGAGAAAAATGGGAAGGGGAAGGAGAAGGAAGAGAGAGCGAGTTAGAGAGAGAGAGAGAGAGAGAGAGAAAGAAAGAGGGAAAAAATCACAGGGGTTAAAAAAAAAAAAACCAAAAAAAAAAACCACCCCCCGAAAAGGCCCAAAAGTTAAGAGCGTGTTTGGCTTCGCTTCAGGTCAGGGTTCTTGCTTGCTCTCAGAGCCTATCATGGCACTATACCACAGTTCGTTGGGGCGGGTACTGATGATGTACTAGGGGAAGGGGAGGGGGGCCGCGCCTTACCATCGTATGTCATTCAGCAGAACCCTGCAGGAGCATTCCACCACCACCACCTTCCCCCCCCCCCACCGCCGGGCCTCGAACCATGACCTCACTGGTGCAGCACTGAAGGATGGACCCTGTTCCACAGTTGTTGTTACTTATGGTACAGTAGCAACAGTAGCAGCAGCAGCATGTCTTAATATACCGAGACAAAAAAAAAAGAACCACGGCGACGTTGTGCATTGCGCCTAAGCTTCTTCCGTATTTTTCAAGTCTGAAACTCTTTGTGTATACACATCATGCGCTCATTCATGATGGCTTGTTTTTTTATTTGATTTTTTTAAATTATTTTTAAAAATAACCTATTTGGAGGCTTGTGTGCATTCAATCGTTCATGTATGTGGTGTATGCTGGAAAAAAAGAGTACCGACGCCTTTTGAAATCACCATGAAGACGACGTCGTCTTTTCAGAACGAACCCTTAGCCTCTTAGGTATCTTGATTCCCTCGCAATCATCTGTCTGCTGTCACCCCGGGTCTTAGTCCGCCGAAGCTCTCGCCAGCGCTTCCAACAGGCTCGAGGGGAACCGGTATCTGAGGTGGCTGGTGTATGCCGTGAGGTCCTGACACATCTGCTTGAGCTGCACCTGCAGCTCCCGAGACGTGCCCTCGTTCCCGCTGTACTGTCCGGCGAGCAGCCTGTCGCGCTGCTGTGTACAGCAGACTACCGTCCACATCAGGAGGTTGCCCACGTTGGCCGACACCGGTTGTGGCAGCGCTGCAAACTTGGCCGCATAGGCCCGGATCGTGGTCGGGTCGCCGTTCGCTGCGAGGGGTAGGATGTCGAGGTTCCTGACTTGCTGTTGAAAGAGGGAATTGTTTAGTATCTGTCCAATTTCCAGATGAAAAAGAGAGGATGAAAAAGATGAAAAAGAATGAAAACAAAAAACACTTGAAAAAAAAAAAAAAAAAAAAAAACTTACATCGAGACCGGCCATCCATTGGCCGCTCGCCACAAGGCTCTTGATCTGCGCCATCTGCAGCAGGACATTGCAGGCTGTGCGGTTGACATCTTGTATCTTTTGGCGGAACTGCCGGTCGCTCTCGTACATCTGCATCATCGTCCTCGCCAGCTCCACAGGGTCGTCGATCGCCGCGAGGCTGAGGCTGCTCCCCGGCTGGGCCGCTGCCTGGTGGCCCTCGGCGCGCGGCTTGACGGGCTCCAGGCGCATGGGCTCGCTTCCCGTCTCGAGGGAGATGGCCTCGCTCACGGCCAGGCTGAGGATCACCACCACCGTGTCGTACTCCTCCGCGAGGTGGTACAGCAGCACGGCATCCGTCGTCCGGCCGTTGTCGTTGGCGAACCGGGCTGCCTGCAGCGTGATGTTCCGGATCAGATCGCTCTCCTCCTCCAGGCCCAGCAGCGGCCCACGGTTCTCAATAATGCCAGGGAGGCGCCGGCCATCCGGCCGGATGTCCCCGATCAGCTTGCTGAACTCTCGGGTCTCCAGGACCAGCTCCCGCAGGGCCTCGTAGCAGAGCTGTACCTGCTCCCTGCGCTTCTCCTCGCTCGGGTCGTCGTGGTTGAGGCAGATGAGCACGATGTAGTCTACGGCGGCGGCGACGTTCGCGGCCCTGAAGTCGCGGGTGTAGTATCCCAGCATCCTCCCAAAGGCGATCTGCGGCAGGCCCTGCGTGCTGTGAGACAGCAGGTCATTGGTCACGCCGTCCGACGCGCGGAGGAGGCCGTAGTACTCCAGCGCGATGGCAAAGTGCACCGCGTCGGCGTAGACAAAGTTGTACAGGTAGGCGACGGCCTGCTCAAACATGCCAGACAACACCTGCATGAAGAAGAACAGCCCGAAGTTGCCCTTAGCCTCGTCGAGGTTGTTCTTGGGGAAGAACTTCTGGCCAATGTTCTTGATGGTGTCCTGCACATGTTCGAGACCATACACCTCACCCGCAATCTCCACCGACCGGTCGCCCTCGCGGGCGAGATTGAACTGGAGCCAGAGCCAGTCGATGACGTCGGCCTGGAACCCCTCAAAGCTCCGGTGTGCCAGGTCGCAGCGTCCGATGATCATGTAGCAGGCAGCACGGTAAGGGTCGACCGTGTTCTCGGGAGCATTGCGGATGCGCTGGCTGTACTCGGTGTTGCAGCGGTCCTGGAGCTGTCTCTTCAGCCGCCGGTCCTCGGTGGAGGCGTAGCTGTTGATAAAACCAGGAAAAGATCGGTCGATGGACCTGAAGTGGTTCTGGTTGTCGTTGACATACTGAACGGCCTCGGTGACGTGTCCCGACCGCAGCAGGTAGAAGATGATGGCCCAGACAAATTCCTGGTCCTCGCCCGACTTGATAGACTGCAGATCTGTAATCTCTGGGGCCAGATGCTTGTTGAGGTGCAACAGCCGGACGTAGGCCTTGATCTTGTGTAGAACGTCGGGCCTCCCGCCGAGCTGCGCTTGGTATGGGTTCTTTGCAATCTGCTGCTCGACGCCGTCCATGAACTTCCTCTCCAGGAACCTGTTGGCACCGGCCAGGATGCGCTTCCTGATCGCAACCCTGTGCGGCGAGGCTGCGTCGGGATCCAGGTACCAGCTCGCGTACTGCCGCTCGCTGGCTGTGGCATCTGCGCCTGGGGCTTCGGCATCGGGATTCTCGCCGACAATCTCGACCAGTGCCGTGTAGGCGTCGGCGAGGTGCTCGGCGTGCTTCTCGCCAGACCTTGCCGCCACGTCTGCCAGTTCTTTCAAGACTGGGTACGGCAGGCCTTGCTGGCGCGCGTCGTTGAGGTTGTGGACCTTGTCGGCGAGCTTGAGCTGCTTGTCCCGCGAGAAGCGGTCATCGACGCCGCCGCCGGCGCCGCCGGCCAGAGACCCATCGCCATTCGCCGCCCCAACGTCCGAGAACTGTGGCGCGTGGGACCCGATCCTGCTGGGCGTGCCGATGACAGACTTGCCGAGGCCAGATCTTCCAAAAGCGCTGCCTCTCGGGGTCGACCTGCCAGGGCTCGAAGGCCGCTGCCCCTTCCGCCTCGAGAAGCCAAACCCGCCCGTCTCCTTTCCGCCCGGGAGGCCTGTGTTCTGCTTGACTGTGATGCCAAAGTGCTGGTAGATCCGGTGCCGCTGCGCCTCCCACTCCATCGTGACATTGTCCTCGAGGAACGCATCAAAGTCCTTCACGGACCTCTCCAGGCCATCGGCGATCATGCTCAGGGTAGTCTTGCTCTGGAGGTTCGACAGGTATGTCTCGACGTCCACCTCGCCCTGGGGGCCCGCGTGTGTAGATCGGTCCAGCCGCGACGACTGAAAGCCCAGCGAGCCCAGGTCGCGGACCGCAGAGCCGGGCTCGATGCCCGACGCAGCGAGGAGGTAGTGTGTATTCCTGCCCACGTTGCGGTCGCCGTCGGGCTTGCGGGAGCCGAGCTTCTTCAGGCGCTGTCGCAGGTCACCCAGGCCCAGCTGCAGGGGCGGCAGGTCGTCGAGCATGGCGTCGTCGCCGTCGGCTTGTTGTCGCTTGCTCTTGGCGAGGAGGCTGTCGAAGAAGGCACCGGTCGGGGGGTTCGCCGCCGCGATCGAGGCGTTCGCATTTGCGTTGGCAGCTGCCGTGTTGTTATTCGCCGCGTTACCAAAGAGGCTACCGCCGAGGAGGCTCGATGCGCCGGATGGGTTGTTGGTCGCCTGGTTCCCAATTAGGGTGCTTCCTCCAAACAGGGAACCAGAAGGTGCAGAGGCTGCCGGCGCCGACCCAGTGTTTCCAAACATGCCAGTTGCTGCAGGCTGTGCTTGGTTTGCCTGTCCAAACAGTCCTCCTCCTCCTCCTCCTCCTCCTGCAGCAGGAGCGGCGGCGGTATTGGTTCCTAGATTACCAAACAGACCTCCTCCTGCAGGCTTGTTGCCACCACCTAGATTTCCGAAGAGACCACCACCGGTAGTACCGCCAGGAGCCGTATTGCCGCTGCCGCCGCCGCCGCCGCCGAACAGGCTCCCACCAGGCGCGGGTGCTGTGCCAGAGCTGGGAGCTCCCGCGGCACCGCCACCACCAAAAAGAGACATCTTGCCCGTGTTTGAAAATGAGAAAGAACACAGGCAAGAGGAAGAAGTGAGGATATGACACGTCAACACAACGCGTCGAGAGGGGTGGAACACCTCCTTTGAGTTGGGGGAGAGTGCTAAGGTTGTGTTTACAGTCTGCAGAGAAGCTGTTTTTTGAAAGGTTCCAGTTCCTTTTGGGGGAGAGAAATGCTAAGGTGAGGCCCCAGGGCTGCAGGGTTCTCAGCGGCAGGCATCTCAAAATTTGGGGCAGGGGGTTGGCAACTCACTGCAGCACCCAAACCCACTGCAGCAGCCCTGACATCCTGGCACAGTTAGCAGCACCCTGGCACCCTGGCACCCTGGCACCCTGGCAGCCTAAGTAAGTAGTGAGTGTTACAAGCAAAGTGGGAAGAAAATAAAGACCCACAGCACCAACCACTCCACTCTGCTAACACAAATCCAAGCTCAATATCACACATACTTCTTTCGACCTCTTCAAATGTTCCATTCCTGTTCATTGCCATCAAATTATTTTATCAATACACACACACAAAGCCTGCCCATGTCCTAGACAACTAGCTATTGAAGGTGGTAGTAGTAGTAGTAGCCTGTGTGTCTTCTTCTTCTGCGAGAGAGAGAGAGAGAGAGAGAGTGAGAGAGTGAGAGACAGATTTCACTTCTTCTCCCCATTGATCTTCCCCTCGCTGATGACAGCATCAACCTTCTTCCTGTACTCCTGCTGGGTCTTGCACTGCTCCAGAAAGACCTCATACTTGACATTCAGCAGCTTCTTCTTCCCAGAGTTTGTATCCGCCCGCACCGTCTTGCCCGGCTTGCTCATGCGGTCCATGATATCCCACAGCGGCTCGGTGTGGCCCTTGTCGTCGGCGCTGGCGGCCTTGGCTCCGAGCATCGCAGCGCCGTGGACGACGGCGGCGTTGACGTAGCGGGGGACCAGCACCGGCATGCCGCATGCGGTGGCGATGAGGTCCATCAGGATGTCGTTCTGGCACTGGCTCCCGGACATGAAGATGCTGAGGATGTTGTGGCCCGACTTGTTCATGGTCTCGATGATCTGGCGCGTCTGCAGGGCGATGAACTCCATCACCGAGTAGTACAGCAGGGCCAGGCCGTCCTGCGTCTTGTCGCTGCTCATGCCGATGACGGCGCCGCGCATGTTGGGGTCCGCGATGGGCGACCGGTTGCCCCAGAGGTCGCCATAGAAGAAGTAGTGACGGGTGAGGTAGCCGATGAAGGGGGCGCCCGCCTGCTGGGCCATCTCGCGCAGGTGCTCGTTCAAGAAGTCGTATATGTTCTGGCCCAGGGCCTTGGAGGCGGCGAGGACTTCCGAGTAGGCGGGGTGCGTCTCCAGCATGTACTTGAGCAGCTCGCCCGTCGCAGACTGTCCTCCCTCGGCCATCCAGTAGTCAGGGATGAGGACGTCTCGGTACGGACCCCAGACGCCAGGCACGAAGACGGCATCTTTCGACATGGCCAGGTGGCACGTCGAGGTGCCGGCCACGGCGGCAAGCCGTGTAAAGGCCTGGCTCACGTCGTTCTTGGCGGTGGACTCGTCGAGGTGGTCGGGGCCGAGCTTGACCTTAGTACCCACGGTCCCGATCCAGCCCGCATACGCATCAATCACACCGCTTCCGACGGAGATGCCGGCGGGGAGGCCGAGTTCCTTGGCCGACTTCTCGGAGAGCTTGCCCACGAGCTCTCCCGCGCTCAGGTATGTGCCGTTCTGCAGGTCTACAAGTCAGCCCCAGCTGTTCCTCTACCGCCGGATTGGAAAAAAAAATAATAATTTATATAGCCGGCATAAGGGAGAAAGGGCTTACCACCCCGTGGACGCCGCCTATGCGCTTGAAGTTATCCTTGACCAGATCTCCCAGGCCGATGGTGTGGTAGAAGTCCTCCTGCCAGCCCTTGACGCTGCCGTCGACGCCGACGGGGACGAACCCCTGCTTGCACACGGTGCTGCAGTAGCTCCTCGTCTCGTTGCCGGTGGCCAGGTGGGTCAGGGCATCGGCCAGGTCGTAGAACTTGCACCGGTCGAAGAGCTCGGGCGGCATGTTGTTCTTGAGCCACAGAACCTTGGGCATCTCCATCTCCACGCTCATCGTGCCGCCGACGTAGCGGAGGAGGTTGTGCTTCGTCTGGTTGATCTTCTGGGTCTCCTCCAGGGGGCGGTGGTCGAGCCACAGGATCACGTTTCGGTCGTTGCCATCGTTGGCAAAGTCTGGGCCGGTCACAGGGACAGGCTCGTCGGTGTCGTGCGAGAAGACGGCGAGGGAGCAGGTTGCATCGAAACCGATACCCTTGATGCTGGTGGGAGGGACGAGAGAGTCCGAGACGACTTTCTGCACGCAGTAGCAGATTGCATTCCATATGTCTGTGGTGGATTGTTCCTGTAAAAAAAAAAAGAAGAGAAAAAAAAGGTGATCAGGTTAGCCAAAAACAGACAGCATTTTTCTTCTTCTTCTCTTCTTCCCCAAGTAAGTGGCACAATGGCCCCTCCCCCTCTTCTCGATGAATGACTTGCTGGGGGAGCATACATAGTGTGCAGCTTCACCCTTGACTGGCTGCCACAGCTTGATGTCCTGGGCAGCCAACGCCTTGATCTCTCCAGTGGCGTCGATGATGCAGGCCCTGGCAGAGCCAGTGCCTACGTCGATGCCAATGTAGTGTTCTGACTGACTAGTAGCCATTGTGCAATTTCCTGTCAGTATATTGTGTTGTTTTGTTTTGTTCAAGTTGTGCTGGGTTGGGCTGGGTTGACGACGTCGTCCCAATTTTGGCTTGGGGGAAGGGGGGGGAGAAGGTGAGGGGAGGTAAGGTAGAAGGGAAAGTTGGCTAGCTACTAACTCCTCTGTTGTCGGCAAGGCGATATCAATGCTGTACCTGGGCTGAAATGCTTCGTCCATTGTGTATCAGTTGGGTGAATTCTGGGGGATCACGTAAGGTGGGGTCTTGTGGCTTGTGTTTGTGTGCTGATGTTTCTGTTCAGTTTGCTTCTGGGAATGAAGCTAAATACCATGTAAGTACTTAAGTACTCGTGAAAGTTTGGTCAAGTTCTAGTTGTTTCTGAAATAAGGCTGTGTGTGATGTCAACTCATTGGATTAGAGTAAGTCGGTCGCCACCACCTATGAACGGGGCGCTTGTTGGTTTTTTATGTAAAGGGGGGAAACCATAAACTTCCCGCCTTCCCTCTCCTCCAATGAGAAAAGAAAAAGAAGTCCATAGTCCTTTAGAATTTGTCCATCTCCCTCCCAGCATACACCACACCACAGAAGCAGTTGACAAGCTCCCGAGGGGGCAAGAGTGGGCACCAGAACAATTCTGGGAGGATTCTTTTGATCAGCCTCCCCCTCCCTCCCTCTTGTCTTGAGATAGGATGGGGTGACGTTGAGGGAAGGGCAAGGGCAGGGCAGGACAGGGGTGAAGAAGGGAAGGGGGCGAGGTCAGCCGGCAGAGGGCCTCCCCCACCCTTTTCTACCAACCAAGTACCCTCTCTGCTCACGTTGCTTCTGCCGTGGAGAGACACTGCAACAACAGCGAGAGACAGCCTGCAAGGCCTGCATCTTCTAGCCCCTCTTTTCTCAGCTGTCAGGCAAGGGGTCTGGCCTCCACAACCCGCTGCTGCATGGGCCTTGTGATCATGGTTGCATACATATAGCCTTTTAGTCTCCTTCTTTTGGGTGTGTGTTCTGGGCCTTGGGGCTGTGGAGTAAGGGCTGTCATGCCATTCGGAAGAAAGCAGAAGGAATATGAATTCTGAATGTCTCGTGTGGTCTTAAAAAAGGAGACACAACAAACAACAGCATACTATGCTCGTGATACCTCATCTGAGAATGTCTCTCTCTCCTCCCCCCCTCCCCCCCTTCTCTTCTCTCTCTATAGCCTACCTACAGAGGATCTCTTTGGATCTCTTTCCTCAAACCTGGGGGAGGGGTTATGTTTTGCTTTTCTCACCCCCTCTCCCGGCCTAAAGTTTTAGCCAAACGGTCTCAAGCCTACCGCCACACGCTTAACCAAGCCAGCGGCGCCGTCGATCCATGTAGTATCAAATCATAGCACGTGCATAAGTACCCCAGGCCGTGGCGCGTGGCGGGAAGGCTTCTTGTCGCACACCGGCTTGACCGGGCTTGCTCAGCTTGGTATTTCCGCAAGGAGGAACATGATCCACGCATGGCCAATAGGATTGATGTAGTGCGTGGTGCCTTACTTTTTCCCTTTCTTTCCTTCCCCGTCACATCACATCACGAGGGTGACTGTGATCCGTCAGGCTTGTTTCTGATAGAGAAAGGGATGGTCGCGGACGACCTTGACCCGGGCAACCAAAAAAAAGAAGTGAGACTATTCGCTATCACCAAAACACACCCACACACACCCTCTTGGGCATCAATGGCCCGGGGAGAGGGGAATCTGGAGATGCCCATGGGGGTTGTTGGGACTGGGTTGGGTAGCTTCCCTGGGGTTCTTCCTTTTTCGACGCCTTTCCTTCCGAAGAGTCCGGGGCAAGGAGGCACGTGCCGTGATTGCTTCTAGTCTAGCCATTGCTCCCTCTTTCTTTCTCCCGAGACACTCGGTTGACCATCGCCCTCAGCTGTATTGTTGTCTTCGTGTGTCTTGCCATGTTTCTTGGCCAGTCTTGGTCGTGGTTAAGGGGATTTGGGGGCGGAGGGTTTGTCTGTCTCCCTCCCCCAAGTCCGTTCCGGCTGACTGCGTCTGCTTTCAGTGCGTTGCAACAACACGCACCCACCCAGCTTAGCCTGCCTAGCGGCCTTAGTGGTCTTGGTGGGCGCTGAAGGCGCTATAACGATACAAGTCATCGCCCTAACATCTTGGGGAAGTTAGTGGCTTGACGAGACAGCTTGCGTTAGGCGGACAAGGGGTATGGCTTTTGAATTTGGATCTTAGACGCACCTCAGATATTGGAGATCTCGATAGAGACCAGTTTCATAGAAATTGACCCTTTGGTTGAGGAGGTAGAGCGGACGAGGGAGTTGTGTAAGTGTCAGTGGGTGACAATCATGGCCCGCAGCTGTGCCTTTGTCCACGCCCACTTCTCCCAGTTACGCAAGGCGAACTTCCTATCGAAATGCGAGAAAAATCAGTGCGCTTTTTTTAAAAAAAAAAATAAAAAAAAAAGAAAGAAAGAAACAAAGAAATCTTGTGAAGTATCAAGAATGGGGAATTGGGGCATATGTTCTCTCTCTCAGGGTGTGCAGTGGTTTTCGGAATGAGGGAGAACTTGAACTCTGCCTGGAGTGACCAATTTCCAAGCCCACACAGTAGGTCGTAAGTACTGTAGCAACAACTGCAGTGCCTGAAAGAGACAAGATAGGGAGAAGGAAAAAAAAAAAAAAAAAAAAAAAGCTCAGGCGAAGTTGTTCAATCGCGCACCCTGCGAAAAACCACAACAAGCAGCCAACACCAACGTCAAATATCACCTCCATCGCCCACCGCCACCATCTGAACCGCGACGCAACAAAATGGATGAAGGAGCAGAAGAGATGACACATGAGGACATCTGGGACGACTCGGCACTAGTCGACTCATGGAACGAGGCTCTGGCCGAGTATAAGGTGAGCTGCACATGTCCGAGCCCAACACCCTGCGTGACTCCAGACCGACGACCTTGGACGCGCGCAGAGTGAGGTTGACTGATCATCCCGCTCCCAGAAATACCACAGCATCCACGCCACGGGAGGCAAGCTGGAGGATCTACCAGAGTGAGTTTGGGGCAATCTTCAGACGGACCCCTCCCCCCCCCCTCTTCCCCCCGTCCTGACAAGCCCTCCCTCCTTCCCTCCATTCATGAACCCTTTTTCAGCTGACTTTTGGATCGGGGACAGACATGCCAAGCCTGAAACGACCCTCGAGGAGCCTGCGCCCCATGCGGTGCCAGGTGAAGCTGTCGCTGCTGCTGCTGCTGCTGCTGCTGCTGCGAATGGTCCGGTCGAGGTGAGCACCACCATTACCGCAGGTTGCTGTTGTAACCTTGCCTGGACCCAAGCCAGAACCCCAGGGCAAGATTTTGGGGCAGAGATGCTTCGTCCTGAACATGGCAGCAGCAAGAAGCCCCAAATGTCCCCACATCCTACCTACCTACCTACCTACCTACCTACCTACCTACCTACCTACCTACCTACCTACCTACCTTTCTACCCTGGGGAGAATCTTTTGGGAGATCACCGCGTCTTGGCCCGCTGAGGCCTTGTACACGTTCCATGTGGTGATCAACGGGAGTTCCTCCCCCCGTCATATGCTATGGAGATCGGATTGGAGAAACGACGGGTTGGTTTGACTGACGCGGCACGTTCAAAACAGGAGCGCATAAAAGAAGATGACGACGACGATCACCACCACCTGGCAACGAACGGTGGTGGTGTGCACAGAGAGGAGGGTCAGGGCGTGACTGGTGGCGCGAGTGGCGGGGCAGGCCTCATGCCTCCACCACAGGCTCTGATCAGTTCCGGTACGTGAGAATATGAGAGAGAAAAGTCCTGGAAGCGTGTCCTGGCCCCCCTTTCCCCCCTTCCCTTCTCCGCGAGTAACTCCCTGAGTAACATGTCTAATCAATCTTCCCCCCCTTTCCCGACCGTGTAGTTCAAGACGAGGGCTTGAAGAGACTTCTCATGTCCTGGTACTATGCTGGATACTATACGGGACTCTACGAGGGCCAGCAGAAACGGCAGCAAGAAGAGAAACGAAATGCTCCATGACGACCGTCATTCGGACGCTGGGATGATCCTCAGGTTCCGACCGATCACCGCCCTCACAGGACGGAGGACTTGACTCGAGCCAGCTGCTCTGAAGCAGTCGCAACCTCGACGGTCGAAGGGAATTTTACAAAGCAGGCCGTTACGTTGACTCGGGCAGTGTTCTCGGATCAGACTGGAATCATGGTGGCAAGGATGCGGAAGGGCAGTGAGTCTCAGCATTTGTGATAAAAGGCAACAAGGCCAAGGCCAAGGCTTGGTTGGTGTTGATTGATCGACCTTCAAATTAGCCATTCTGCGACAGCACTTGTTGGATCGTCAGGGACTTCCGGGACATATTACATAGGGTACAAACGTTGCCCCGCCCGGGGGACTACCATGGCCAAACAGCCGCCACGTGGGTTGTCATACGATTTTCTGCCTCTCACTCTCTCTCTCTCTCTATCCCACTTAGGGTGTTTCTCTCCAAGCTGCTCAATCAATCAATCGCAAATTTTCTTTCCATTAAGGAAACTTGGTATGAAAGGGGTAGAGACGTGAGAAATTGCCCATTTGGTGGCGTTGCGGCAGGGACTGTTCGGTTCTTTTCCAAGACACGAAACGCGCCCAAACCTAACCCCCTGTGTTGCATGGGAACAATTCACACACAAGATGTTTGTTTCAATTGGAACATGATCATATTGGACCCGGCCAAGCGAATCGCGACTCTCCAGAAGGCAGGCTATAGTCGACATCACGGCAGAAGGGAGGAAGAGAGGGGGGGGGGGATTTGTCGTTTCTTCCAAGTAATGAGAAATTGTACCGAGACCCATTTGCTTCCAGCTGGGGCCTGGACCATATGTCCACATCAAAAAGCTTGTTTCATTTTTCCTCACTTGGGGCTTTTTTTTTTTTGTGACCCGTCAAGAGGCTATGGAAATGGCATAGGGCTGCAAGGCTACAATCTTTTTATTTTTTTAAATTTTTGGTGAAGGCAGTGAGCGCGATTCATCCCAGGCGCTGCTGGATCAGACAGCAAGTGACGAACGGCCAGGCGAATCTGGGATGATGGCTACAGAAGCCACAACTTGAGACTAGACGAGATTATTCTTCCTTCTTGTCTTCTTCCCTCTTTTTGTATGGGTTTCTTGTATGACAAGTCATTATCTGAATCTGTTGGACGCAGCATACGGACAGGACACCCACGGTCCACTAATCCAATTCATGAGACGAAGGGCGGCCTCCCGGCAACCTAGATCTCGTCACTGGGCCGAGCGGCTGATCCTGGGATGAAGGAATGGAATTGACATGGTATTATTACGGAGAAGGAGGGACAAAGTAGGAGGTATGGTAACCGTGCTCAGCCTCGCACGGGTCTAGAGAAGCCGAGTGTGGACGAAGGGATAGAACCCGACAGAGAGAGAGAGAGGGAAGAGGGTTCGTGACCAGACAGAAAGGGACCCGCCACTGGCTGAACTGACTGACTGCAGCAAAGCCCCCCCCAGGCCTAATGCGGGCGATCTAAACGTTATTTGGAGGGACCCCGCGAGTTTAATCGACACCCCTGGACCCACTGAAGAGGTTCCATAGTATTGGGGAAGTAAGCCTGAACGCAATGCCTATCTTTCTTGCTATAGCACTTATCGTCGCTGTACCATAGTAGCTGTGTAAGGGGCCATCTTGTACAGTTTTGATCCTCCTCTTGTCGGTCCAAATTGTTGACTGAGTCCATGGAAACACCAAATGAACGCCCAGAGAAAGAAGAGAAAAAGAAAAAAGAAAAAAAAGAAAGAAAAAAACTTATCATCCAATCGAGAATTGATTATGGTTGGCTGTCCAGGTTTCCTATTGTAAATCAGCGGCAAGAAAAAAAAATGCCAAACACAAGTCGAGACGGATCTGTCACAGCTCGTCGTCTCTCCACAAGCTTCGGCTGCGGGGCCTGGAGACCGGGGCACACCCCTGTAACCAGCCATGACAGCACCATGACATGGCCCCTTCCTCGGATGTCTCATCATCATCGCCGCCTCACATAGCCGCCCTCCTCGCTCCTTTCCCCCCTTCTCGTCCTCACTGACGACAGCCGCCTGGGATTCCGCTGGGCAAGGCTGGTTTGGCTTTGACACAACCTTAGCATTAAGGTTGGGATGGCAAGCAATTGCTACCACTACTTACTGCTACTACTCATGCATGGTACGTACCTCAGCTCGTCGTCCCCCCCCCCCCCGGCTGCCTCTCCCTCCTTCCACCCAAGGACCAGCAGACCAGACCAGACGAGGTTCGGATCCTGACCATACTATACCACAGTATCCATCTCCTCCTTGCCCTGTTCCTCGCATACCAGGCTTGGATCGGACCCCGTGCTGCCCGATATACAGATCCCTGTGCAGATGATTCGCTGGTCCGGTCTCGAGAGGGTCTCCTGTGCCCAGGATGTCGACAGTATTCTTCCCATCACCACTTCTCCTTGGCAAAGCCGTGGACCTGTGTGATCGCCATGCTTGATATAAGCTGTTGTTCTCTACCCATACGTCCAAATTGTTTCCCGGCCTCTCTCCTCTCTCTTTCCTTCCTTACTTCTCTTCATCTCTTTACCTTTTTGTGATTCCCCCTTCCACCCAAGGCGGCTCGTGTAGATTTTCGAGTCCACGCTCATTTTCGTTTCCTCTCGACCAAGACTCCCTTTTTACGATCTTCTATACATCCATTCCTTACACACCCACGAGCAGGAACTCGCCATAATCTTCGAACAGGTTCGACTTGAAAAAGAAAACAAAAAGGCAGAGCCAACAAAACAAAGGAGAGAAGAGGAAGATTTGCATCTTGACCTTCATCATCTCGACAATACCTTAATCCTCAACCCAACCACACACAACAAAAACAAAAAACCCACACCCAAAATGAAGTTCTCCACGACACTGGCCGTCTGTGCCGCGCCTTTGGCCATGGCCACCGCCATCCAGAATGACTACCCCGCCAGGAGGAATATGATCGCACCACGCAAGCCGCAGCTGGGCGCCCTGTCTGGTGAGCTGGCCGCGCTGGGCCTGTCTGGTCTGGGCATAACCTCCGGGGCCTCGACGGAGGTCATCCTCTTGTGGGTGAACCCGGGTGCCGGCTCGCAGACCACCATCATCAACAACATCGGCGGCGCTGCTGTTGCCACTTCGGCGCCCCAGGCCGCCAGCGTGGCCTCCCCGGCCGCCGCATCGTCTGCAGTCGCTGCACCAGCCTCTGCGACTACCCATCAGGTCACCGTCGGCGGCACCGCGGGTCTGGTGTACACCCCTTCGTCCATCACCGCGGCCGTGGGTGACATGGTTGTCTTCACCTTCATGAGCACCAACCACACCGTCACCCAGTCCTCCTTCACCGCCCCTTGTGTGGCCATGGCTGGCGGTATGGACTCGGGCTTCCAGCCCAACGCCAACAACGCCGTCAACCCGCCACCACAGGTTGCCATGCAGGTTATGGTCGACACTCCCCTCTGTAAGTTCTTCTTCTCCTCCTCCTCCTTCTCCCCCTGTGCGAGGCATGAGAAGCGACTGCTGGGACCAACCGGCTGACAATGACAAAAATAAAGGGTTCTACTGCAAGCAGACAGGCCACTGCGGCAAGGGTATGGTCTTCTCCATCAACCCGACCGCCGACAAGAGCCAAGCCACGTTCCAGTCCACCGCCATCGCGCAGAACGGCACCGGCGCAGCGACCGCCATCACCGGCGGCACGTCTGCCAACACCACCACGACAGGTGCTGCCGCCGCCGCCGCCGCCACGGGCAGCACGGGCAGCACGGGCAGCACAGGCAGCACGAGCAGCACAGGCGTCACCACTGGCACCGGCAGCCTGGCCAACGGCCAGTGCGTGTGTGCTGTCACCTGCGCGGCCGGCAGCTTCCCTGCTGCGGACGTCCAGGGCCTGAACGCCTTCGGTGGCATTGCTGGTAAGCTTGCTTCCTCCCTTTTTTCTTTCTTTTTTTTCCCTTTCCCCTCACAACAACAACAACAACAATGAGACCACGTTTGGCTGACTGACGATTCAAAAAATCCAGGCTCCCTGCCAATGGCCATGAGCGAACCGGTGGTTAACGCTGGTCTCATCTAAAGATGCTCTTCCGATAGGGAGAAGAGAAGAGGGTGGTGTCAGTTTTCAGTAGTATAAACAGGAAAGACAAAAAGGAGTCGATCCGGTATCGGTTTGCCAGAGAAAGCTCTCGATTATTTTTTATGATGATTGAATGATATTAGCAGAGAGTGTGAGAGAGCAGACCCCCCTCCACATCATGTATGAGGGGCACCAAGGGCCCGAGGTGGTCCGGCTTTGGGTGTATGTGGGTGTGTGGAGTGAGAGGCTAGATTCCCCCTTCCCCCCTTTTTATACACCCCTGAGGGGTGTATATGCTTTTGGTTGTTGATGGCGAAATACCTTAATACACTTCTTTTTTTTTTTCTTATTTCGAATCTCTCGTTTGGCCTTGTTTGCAAAAAGGGCACACACCAAAAAAACAAAAAAAAAAATCCAAAGAAATTGACCACCGTCGTGGTGTTTTGTTCAGTATTGCTGGTTCCTGTTCTTATTATTGATAAGAGGTTTGTTGAGAGAGAGGCATGAGAGGTATCGAGAGTGAGGGAGAGATGGCTTGCTTTTTCATATACACCACGCTACTGTCTGCCCTGCTTGTGCGTGCTGTGGTCTTGTCATCGCTAGAAGCAATATCATCATCAACATCAGCATTAAGAGTCTTCCACATGACATCACTTCGTATCCTAGATCTCAAGGGCACCTGCACCAAGTCAATTCTCACTGCCCCTCCTATTTGGCACACGTGGGGAGGGGGGTCCCGTGCCGAAAGAGAAGGAGGCTTGGTGAGCAAGATGGGGGGGCGGGCTGGAAGGCATATATGATAGGATAAACCCAACAAGACCGACATGATTTTGGAAGTTGGTAGCTTCGCGGAAGTGGGAGGCAACCCACCTTCACCCCTTCTAATGCCTTCTAATAAAACTCGTCCGTACTCGTGTTTACCCAGCGGGAGACAGGACAGGCAGGCTTGTCTAGAGAGAGACAGAGAGAGAGAGAGGCCAGAGGCGCCAGTCCCGAGGTAACAGTGCAACACACTACAGCATATGCACACCATGTATATATTTACAACACGAACCGCGACCCAAAAGAACCATTCGTAGGTGTGCGGAGAAAACGACTTTTTTTTTTTTCATTTTATCTGGCCGGAAGATGAAATAGTACCCGAGGGAGTCCATTCCTTCTTTGCCTGTCGACAATGACAGCAGTTTTATCACCTCTGGAGAGGGGAGCCTCCTTTTCTGGTGTGGACACTTTTTCTCGTAGGCCTTTGGGGGTATATGATCGTCGTCTTCTCCCTCCCCCTTTCTATCATGCCACCATCTTCGTCGTCTCTTGATATCTCTCTTTAACTCCCCTCCCTCCTTCAAATACAAAAACCCTCCATTTGCTCCGTTCGCTTAAAAATTGAAAAAGCCAAATATCCTGAAACCCCCTCGCCCATTATATTACTCCTCTATCGCTTCTCGTTGGGGGTGAAAAGAAAACCCTCCCCCCCGTCTCTGGAAGAGGTTCTTTATTTCTTGTTGGCGGACTCGGCGACTTTCTTCTCCTCGGCTGTTCCATATCAAAAAAAATGCGCAAGTCAGTAATGGGCGGGTTCGGAAAAGCGCAGGTCGAGGCCCTGGGGAGGCCACCGTTTATTTTTGGGGGGAGGGAGGGAGGGGGGTGGGATATCGAGAGAGAGGCGTACCCTTCTTCTGCTTTTCGCGCATCAGGGCGGCGACGGCCTCCTTATCACGCTGCATCTCGCTGCCGCTCTTGGTGTTTTTTGCCTTCTGTAGTACGAGAGACAAGTCGTCTGGGTCAGCGAAAAGTAGGCAGACAAAAAGACACAAGGAAAGGAAGGGAAGGGGGGGGGGTGGGTGGGTGGGTTCTGTATGCGGTCGACATTACCTGCTCAGCCTGCTTCTTCAGGTTCTTCGCACGGGCGAGATCACGCTGGTTTCCACGAGCCATGTTGTATGATGAATGCAAATCGGATCTGACAAAAGAAAAAAAAAAGAAAAAAAACCCGGAAGGGGGTTTGGTTTGGAACAGGTGGAGGGCGGAGGGAAGGGGGGTGTTAGTTTCTGATGGACAGGATGGTTGGCTGGGCCAAAGGGGAGCCGATTGAGGACGACGATGGGGAAGAAAGAGGAGAGGAAGTTCTTGGGAGAGGCGGTGCGCATGTGTCAGCCACTCTTTACAGAAGTCGTTCATGGCAAGTGGCTAGTCTCCCCAAGTGGGGTGGGGCTTATGGCCTAATTCAGACCCAGACTTTGGGCTTCTAGACTTTTCTCTCCCGAGCATGATTACTACGCAACAGACAGTAGTGCCAAGTACTGCAAGTGGGACACCAACACTTGGATCACTGACTGACCATCGATCTGGGGAAAAGGGCCAAAAAGGAAGAAAAGAAAGAATTGGAACTCATCAACAATGTCTTGCATATCAATCTAGATACAACCATGTTTATTTTTGTCCCCCCCCCTTTTTTTTTCTTCTAATTTTTCTTTTCTTTTCTTTTTCGGTGGCTAGATATCTCGTCAGGCCACAGATGACGGGCCTCGTCTTTGAATTACCCTGCTCGCTGGTGGTCAGGACAGTAGGCCGGCGGCTGTTCTCAGGAACCGGCATCAGGACTTTAAAAAAAAGAAAATTGCCTGCTTATCAACACGGGCCTGTCTTCTTGACCAACGTTACATACCTCGTCATGAACCCCTCCCCCCTCCCCCTTTTTTTTTTTCCTCAGCCCGAGCGGTACCTGATCATAGGGCGCTTGCGACGGCCAGTCGCCGGACAACCTGCAGGCCGCAGAAGAAGAGGCCGCGGCGCGCATTCGACTCGCCTCGAGGGGCCTCCTCTTCCCTAGGACGAAACCTCTGGTCCTCGGGACGGTGAGGCTCCGTCCAAATCTTGGAAGCAAGCAAGCGCAGGCGCCGGGGAACGAATGATGGTTGTGCGGCAGAAGTTTTGATTGAACAAGCGCCAGGAGCAAGACACAGCCTCGAACGCGCGAGACAAGTCTCTAACATCGACGTGGCCGATTCATGTGTCTTTTTTTTTTTCTCTTTCTTTTTTTCTTTCATGAATGACATTGCAGTACATTCATGGTACATACTGTAGAGCCTTGGACGGCTGGTCCTCACTCGGTACTGAGGATTGCACTGATTGATAACTGACTTCTCATTTTTATTTTATTTTATTTTTTTTGACTCTGATTCCGAAACTGGTGCTCTTGCAGTCTCCATCTCATCTGAAAAGTGAACCCAATTCGCCGCCCCCCCCCCAAAAAGTGTAGATGGAGTCACTGCCAATCAACCTTTTGGTCTTCCCCCTGACCGGAATGGGATGAGTCAAAGGCTGAAGCAGACCGCTCTGCTATGGACTGTCATGGAATTTATTGATACCAGAGTTTAGACATTACAAGGGAAAAAAAGAAAGAAAAAAACCCCCCCCCCAGGCATGATTGTACTGTAACTTCTCCTTTTTTTTGTCTCTTTCTTTTCTTTTCTTTTTTCTCTTCTTCCCATCTTCAATGTTCCTGCACCCTGGAATCCGGGGGCTAAAAGTGACTTGAAACATGTGCAAGCGCTTGTCATCCAATCGAGGTCCCGTCGCGGGCCTCACCTGGGGGGGGACGCGCTTTCTTCCCGCCCCGCGCCGCGATCCGCCTTGGAATTCTCCACCGACCAAGTCTCTCTCTCTCTACCTCTCTCTCTCCCCCCCTCTCTAGGTACGCTTGAATTTTCGACCAGCTTTTCTCGGATCATTCATTCCACCCCAAGGTGCTTTGGCCAGGAGGAGGACCCTTTCACGTACCCACAGATCTAGTGTTTGAGTTCTTGATCACGTACCATACATGGTGCCTTGCACCACCCATCCAAAAGAAAAGAAGAAGAAAAAAAAGGGGGGGGCAACCACCACCATGACACATACAAGGTTGTTGGACAAAAGTTCTAGCAATTGCATTTAACGGTACCCGCCCTGAAGATCACAGTAGTCAGGTCCAGAAGCAAGCAGGCTTCTTATCTGCCCGGCTACCATCCGAGGAGTCCCCCTCCATGTCCTCCTCCAGTAGCCTCGCCCCCCTTTGATGTGGGAATATGTGCAAACTGGGCGCGAATGGTTGGGTATCAAGCCTTGCCAGCTGTACGCCCCTCCTCTTCCTCCTCCCCTCCTCCTCCTCCTCCTCCGCCTCCGTCGATGACTCTTCTTTCTGCTATGGCACTACTCTATTCGGCCCATCCTCGTGGCCACTTCCCCCCCCCCCCCTTCTCCGCCCCTTGCCCCCTTCTCTCCCCTCCTTCGTCTATCTCGCCTCCACTCAACAACCTGGCAACTGCCAACGACGCAAGCAGGGGGTCGCGTCCAAACAACCTCGTGGCACCATCAAGAAGGGTGCAGCTCATGGCGGGAGGTGATATGCTGGGTTGGACAACTCAAAGGGGATCCTTAAGTGCCAAGAGAACCCATGTTACTTTCTCTCTGCATGGATGAAACTGCACTGTTGTCCATGCCACCCTGGTCTAGCACCCCTGCTACTGCTGCTGCTGCTGCCCCTCTAAAAAGTAAACCACCCTAACCTTTTAGTCTTCCCGCTCGAGACGAGAAAGAGAGCCTTCGCGCCAATCGATCCATTGGCCGGAAACTTCCCCAGAACCCATTCTTTTGTTTCAATTGAACCGCAGCGATACAGACGCTCAGGTCTGAGCTTGGCACGATGCTTCTGCCGTTGGTGTGTGCGCGCTTGTGTGGTACTGGATACCCAGATTCTATCTCTCTTAGGGTTCCCACATTGGGATCCTTCTCGCTCTGGTTGCGAGGTCGCGTCTTGTTTTTTTTTTTTCTTTTTTTTTTCTCCTGCTCTTGTCGCCGCCATCTCAGCCTGCGTGGGGGTGTTTTGTCAATACTACGACTACGATGGATGATACAGGTTTGTTTGGTTCCAGAGTCTGGATATTAAATCTCGAGCCTGCCCTTCTACCCCCCCTTTCTTCTCTTCTTTTTTTTCTTCTTTTTCTTTTCTTTTCTTTTCTTTTTATTTTGTGTGCTTCCCGATTCCTCTTCTTCTCCCTTGTCTTCCACACACCTTTCTTTCTCTTTCCTCCACGACGCCTTTTCCTTGTTACGAAACAGACCTGAACGGCATTGTTGCCGACTTCAATGCCTGCTTGTTACTGACAGCATTGTTCCATTGTTTTCGAGCACAATAGAGCTGCTTGAGGCAGTCTCCTGCTGATATATAGTATCCTCCTGCCTGGCGCCGATCTTCTTCTATCTTCTCTTACCTTCTCTCTTCCTTTCCCTTCCCGTATTCATTCATTCTACCCCTTCTACCACACGCTTCCAGATCTGCAAGACAGACGCAAGCCAGACACACAAAGTATACAAAATTGTCAGCCGACTACGACTTCATTCACTTTTGATCACCACTGCCGGCAGTAACACATTTCCCTCACCACCACTATCGTAAGTCCTCACACATCTGCTCCTCTACCACCACACGGAAAGGAAAAGAAAGAAAAAGAAAGAGAAAAAACAACGACCCCTGGCTGACCGCCCTCACCAGTCTCTCACCTTTGTTTTTCCCCCCTCCCCCTTCTTCCCACCAAAATAATTCAACCAGCAACAACAACAACAACCACAGCCAAAATGTTCAACATGTCAGAGAATAGCTCCCTGCTGGGGCCGGCCTGGTATATCCTCCAGGTGCTGCGGGCCTGCAACATCGTGGCCCTCCTCAGCGTGGGCATCTCGAGCATGATCATGGTGGTTAAGACCAACATCGTGACCAGCTTCTTCGTGTTCCAGGCCGTCTCTCACACCATCACCGCCGGCGTGGCCATGATGCTCCTCATCAGCGAGCTGCCCCAGCCGGGCTTCGTCACCGACTTCTACCGCCGCAACTGGCCGACCTTCTCCACCGTCGACGCCAGCAACCGGGGCCACAGCCTGGCCTGGCTGGGCGTCTGGATGATCGCCCTGGGCATCTGGGTCATGGGCTCCCTCAACGCCGCCGACCTGATCAACGACCTGTCCTTCCCGCTGTGGCGCCTCACCCTCGCCTCGGGCATCCTGGCCTTCGTCTTTGGCCTGTTCAACCTCGTCGTCTCGCTGATCTTCCGCAGCAGCACCCACAACATCACCGTCCGCATGATCCGCGAGCACGGCGCCAACGTCTACAACGTGCGCATGACCTCGGCCCCCTATGACATCGACGCCGCCACCCTGAACAGTGGCGGGAGTGACCGCTCCAACTCCATCCGCAGGGAGAAGCAGTTCAACTTCCACCACCCCTTCCCCGCCGCCGTCAACCCGCAGAACCGCTTCTCGCGCCTCTTCGCCAAGGACAAGAAGCCCCAGATCAGCGGGCCTATCATCAACCACCCCACCACCGCCGAGCCCGACCTCGAGTCCGGTCACCACCACCAGTACGCCTCCCGCCCCGAGACCTCGGAGCGGGAGTCGTGGGAGGGTCAGAACCGCGCCAGCCCCATCGTGCCTGGTGTCCAGGTGAGTAATTGGAGTAGTACTCCTACTCCTCCTCCTCCTCCTCCCACCACCACCACCAGCAGCTTCAGCCGGGCCGAGCATTTTGCTGACATGAAGATGCCGCAGCGCCCACCAACGGCCCTTCACCCTGCGTACACTGGTGGTCGGTCCAGCGTTTATTCCGAGGCAAGCCATCTCAACCGTTTCTAAGATGTGTCTTCCTTGTGTGTCTTGCGCCCAGTCCCAAGAGACGGAAGAGAAGTTGTGTTGTGGAGGACAGCCAAAGGTTAACCAGACTTTTTTTTATCTGCACAGCTCTTCCGTTGGGCCTTTAAGGACATTACCAAGAACAAACACTAAAAGAAAAAAAGAAGGGAGGAGAGAGGGAGAATGAAGAGAGAAGTTTTACATACCACCACCACATGAGATACCCATACAAATGAAATAAGAAGAAAAGAAGGAAAGAAAAAGAAAAAAAAAGCGGAGGAAGGAAAGGAAAAGGAGAGGTACGCTACAGAACAGACCAAGGAAGGAAGGCTGTTGCTGTAGATGCCGTATTGTTGTTGTAAATGAGATAACGAGCTTTATGATCTCTATCGATCTCTACAATTAATGAGAAGCAAATTTACCAAACATGGATAGTGCGTTCCTTGGTGACATTGATGATGGCTTGTGTTCAGTTGTGTGAGGTGTATGAAGAGACAAGATCGCATGGGACATGTTGATTATTGCCGTGATTCATGGACCAGGGCGGACGGACAGTTGAGACGTTTCTTTGGTCCTCGTCGCCTTTCTTCCTCGGAGCAAGTGATTCAGTACTGGGGAGTGTCAAACTGTCCCGACGAGAACAGATCGAAGTTCATTACGAGGAAAGTTCCGAGACGACAGCGGGCCAGCAGCTTCTGTGACCTTGAGCTGCTGGACTTTCGAGGGTCACTCGCTATTCAAGACCTTTTTCTTCGTCGTTTCCTCTCTCCCCAAGTTGCCCTCCGATCTCTGTTGGGAACCATCTGCCGGCTTTCAATTCCAGACACTAGACACTAATATTAGAAAAGCCAAAGTCTCTCTCTCTCTCTCTCTCTACCTGCATCAACACAGTCAAAATAACACTCTTCTTCTTTCTTTCCCTCCGCCGTCCTTTGTTTAACACAAAACCACCCCCCTCCACCAAAAAAGTCAACAACGCAACCCCCCAAACCCAAACCATACATACAATCCCCAGCACCGCCTTCCCAAAAAAAAAAAAATGCGCTTCATCCCAACCCTCCTCACCACCGCCCTCATGGCGCCTTTCCTCGTCACCACAGCCGCTGTCCCCGTCCCCGCCGCCCCCCTAGCCGCCAAGTATTACCAGACCCCGACCACCCTCGCCTTCAACCGCACCGAGGCCAGCAGCGTCCAGTGCGGCGGCAGCTCCTTCCGCGAGGACGGCGGCACCATGCTCGTCCGCGACTGCGAGCACATACTGCGCAAGTTCGAGGGGGAGGGTTACTTTACCGTGCTGGCTTCGGGCTGGAAGACTGATAATGTGTTTCGTAAGGTTTTTCTTTCTTTCTTTGTTCTCTCATGATTCCCTCTAGGCCCTAAACGCCTTGATGATAATTGGGTTGAGCTCCCTGGCTAATGGAATTATTCCTTTTCTTTTGGGGGGGGGGGGAATAAAAAGCGTACTGGGTCGAAGGCACCTGCATGTTTGGATTCGGCCGCCACGACGACAAGAACAACGGTTCCAACGAGGCTATTCTGTGAGTAACGAGTTCATTACTTTTTTTTTTTTTTTTTGCCTTCCCAACCCACGTCCTAATAAATTACTACAAGAGGAAGATCTTACCTCCTGTCAACCCCCCTCCCCTCCTTCCTCACTTCTCTCCTTCCATCGTCCCTCAAATTCCATCCCAAGGGCTGACATATCCCGTTAATTAAACAGAATCGGCGACGGCGACATCAAGCGCTTCCTCGCCCGCTCGGTCCACATGCGGCTGCCTGGCTCCCTCGACTTCATGGAGAGCGTCGACGGTCAGGCCGCGTGCAATACTTTGGGCGGCGGACGGGCGGAGGTGGAGTGGACTCTGCGGGCTGCTCCGAACACTACTTACCACCTTTACCTGGAGCAGCCGGTCTGATGGGAGAGGCAATCCTTTTTATTTTTTTTCCCTTCGTTTTTTTCTTCTTGTTTTGGACGTTGCTTTAGGAAGGGTCGGGCAACGGTAACTGGGCCTGTTGGGGGAAGGGGGGGGGGGAGTTACTCAAATAATTATCCTTTGAGGTAGACACGTAATATCACACTGCGTCTGAAATTCATGCAGTCTCATGTGATGCTTCGCTGTTTTGAACCGGAACACCAACTATATGATACATGATATAAAATATGGATTGGCAAATGACCTCCTTTCGGATGCGGTGCTGTGATGACACGGTACAGATGGATCTGGAAACCATCACCACACATATGAATTATGATGCCCAAAAAAAAACCAAAAAAAAAACCTGGACTGTAATGATATAATTACATTCGAGTTTCTGATGCCTGATGAGATGGGAGGAGCAATTATGAAGAACTTGTGACAACTATTTGACCTGCCTACTTAGAGTAAGTATCTGCTTGGCACAGACCTTTTGCAAACATATATTTTGATATATAATTGAATTCTAGCAGCGCTATAAATATGGAATAACTATTTAAATTTTATATCATTCGAATATTTAAAATCAGATAAAATCTTCTGATACTATTTTCAATTGAATCAATCCAAAGATCAGGATTGATAACTTTTTCTGTTCGTTGCAAGCCCAGGCTCCAGTTTGCTCAAATAACCTGGAACGGACCAACTGTTGATCCGTGCAAAGCAAATTTACTACTGGAGGAGCCTAAGCTTGCAACGACCAATGGGACTTGGTTGGAGTCACGAGTTGACGCCAAAAGCACCAGCCTTTTCACTGTGGCTTACATAATCACCTACCCATGTGGCCCTGAGGCTTTGTTTGCCAGCGCGCGATTAGCCAACAGCCTCGCCCGTGCAGCAAAGCTGTCCACCGCAACCCAACTGCGCCCTTGTCCATTTCCATCTTCCTCGTCCTTGCGACACAGGTCGCATCTTAATCCCAAATACGGTGGCGGCCTTTTCATTCTCTCTTTCTTGATCCCCTTCCATGCATCATCAATCGAATCCTCGGCGCGACATCTTCTTCGTACTTTGTTGTCCCCATTGACCATCCTGCCGTGTCCCCGATTCCACAGCGTGCGCCCGACACCTCCGTGTTGATCGACTAGACACATCTTTCCAGGCCCCCCCCCCCCGGTGGATACTGGTCAATATACTGGCGTAGCAGAAAGAGTCGGCGTCTTGGAGCAGGAGCGGATGGTGCAGTGAGGAAGGGCTCATTCTTGTGTGTCGCATATTTTGCGTGGCTGGGCTGGGGGAGGACAAACGACGAGCTGGTTGGAGACTTGTCTCTGGGGCTGCGAAGTGTTGGAGAGAAGAAAGAGAAAGAAAAAGAAAGAGAGAGAGAGAGAGAGAGAGAGAAAACAAGAGGTCTTGCATATCGTCAGACCTGCTTTGCAGCTCTCACTTGTTGGTGGCTGTAGGAGTCGAAAGCATTTCTTTGTTTTTCTTCTTCCTTTTCCTTCTTCCTTGGCCGCGACAGACAGACAGCTTGGAAGCCTTCCGCTCTTCCACGCCCTCTTGATCGCGTCCGTTTTCTCCTGCTGTGCTTTTTTCTTCTTCTTTCTTTCTCAAGAATCCACAAGTCAGACCATAGCATCCGCGAGATTCAATAGCTGCCCGTCATGTCTGCCGAAGATGAAGAGCAGTCGATGATCCAGGACTGGCAGGCTGCCGTGGAGGACCTCAAGGATAATGTTCGCCATGAAATTTTAACCTTGACCAATCTCGCCAGAGAACTGACCAACATTGCTTACCCCATCGCCGAGATCCTGGAACAGCACATCAAGAAGGTAGGTGTCGCGTTCTCCCCCCCTCTCCCCGCCCCCGGGCCCTCACGGGGATGACTTGCAACTGCTCCAAACAAACACCTTTGCCCGCAGTGGCCGTAGCTCTCTGGCGATCAAGCACCACCACCCGCTGCCTCCTCCCATCCCCCCAAGTCTTGGCCTCTTTTGCTGACATTTCTGTGATGCAGGCGCCCCCCCAGAGAAAACTGCCAGCCATCTACCTGCTCGATTCGATCGTCAAGAATGTTGGCACGCCGTATACCCTGTTCTTTGGCAAGAACCTCTACTCGACGTATATGGAGGTGTATGCCTCGGTCGACCAGAAGACCCGGCACAAGCTGGAAGAGATGCTGCAGACCTGGAAGGAACCCGTGCCTGGCTCCATCGACAGCACCCCCGTCTTCTCTCCCGATGTGGTCAGGCCTATCGAGAATGCCCTCATCAAGGCCAGGACCTCTGCCCTGCAGGCACAACAGGAGCAGGCCCGCAGTCAGATGCGCAACAGAGGCGGTCGACCTCTGCCAGGTGCACTCCACCGCTCAACGCCGACTCCCCCCAACGCCCGTCCCCCTTTCAACCAACCTCCTGCTCATCCAGGCATAAATATAAATGGTCAGCGGCCCGAGTCGGCCTTTGGCCAGCAGCCATATCCACAGCCCCAGGTAAGAAGAAAGAATCCGGTTTTCACCCAGCACCCTTGTAGAAGAGACGGGCATTTGACTGATGGAATTTCTCTCTCCCCCCCCCCTCTCTCTGTCTCCCTCTCTCTAGACCATGGCTTCTTCCTATACCAGACCGCCATCTCAACCGCCTGCTTCGGCACCGGGCGCGGCGCCTTTCGCACCGCCCCCCTCCCAGGGATACTATGGCGCGCCGGCTGCCCAGCCTGGACCCTGCATAGACTCTTTGAATAATGACTTGGAGCAACTCATCGTTGCTGTCGGGGCCGCGTTGGGAAGGTCACCGCATAGTTCTGACACGCAGGCAGAGCTGACGGCACTCCTGGCCCTCCAGGGACTGCTGAGGGACAAGCACAGGAATCTGCCACAGGAGCAGCTGGTGGCTGTCAGGAATCAAGTAGATCATCTTGCCGTAAAATACCGGGTATCATTTGTTGCCCGCCAGAGCGTCACTGCTGCTGCACCACCTCTACCTGCCGCTCCTCCTCCATTTCATGCTCCTATGCATCATCATCAACAATCTCAGCAGCAGCAGCAGCAGCAGCAGCAGCAGCAGCAGCAGCGTCCTTCAGCTGCGCCAGTAGCCCCCGTGCCGTCTCCCTCGGCGCCGCCAGCTCCTGTCTCTCTCGACTCGCTGCTGGGCAAGGGTGCTCTGGCTGCGCTGCTGAGCCGACAGTCTGCTACCCCTCAACCTCAACAACCAACATCGACACCCCAGATCCCACCAGCTGCCGCGCCTGCCGCGGCTGCGTTGCGCTCACCCACGCCTCAGCGTGCTGAGCCCCAAAAGCCCGCGACGCCTGACCCCATGGCTCTCCTTGCCTCGCTGCGAGGTGCCGGTCTGCTGTCCAGCTCTGCGTCTCAGTCAGGCCAGACGCCACCGGGCAGGCCGTTCGCACCTCCTCCCCTCCCTCCTCCTCCTGCTGCTGCTATACCTGCTGCGGCGGTCTCAAACACGGCCAACACTGCGACCCCTGCTGCCCCTGTAAAAGCTGCAGCAGGCATAGGAGGAGTAGACCTCGCCAACATCATCGCCATGGCCCAGAGTATCGCGGCGACCGCAAAGGCAGGGCCCGTCATGTCGAGTGGGGATATCAGCCTGACTGTCGCCTCGCTCAAACAGTATGTAACCCAAAAAAAAGAAGGGGAAAAAAAAAAACAAAACCCACTTCATCAGATTATCCAAGCAAAACAAGAAAGAAAGAAAAAAACAGAAGATATATTCACTCGTGTGTGACACCAACTTTGGAATATAATGCTAATGCTCTCATCTTTTTTCCTCTCAGGCCACGTCCACATCTCGTCCACTCCCTCTACGAGGCTCTCGGGCCACAGTGTACCCAGTGTGGTAGAAGATTCCCCACCGACGAGGAGGGGAAGAAGAAGAAGACGGCTCACATGGATTGGCACTTCCGGGTCAAACAGCGGATGGTGGAGGCGGAGAAGAGAGGCCAGCATCGAAGCTGGTATGTGGACCAGGCTGTAAGTCTTTTACACCACTGCACCCCCACCCCCCCCTCTTTTCTATACCTTTCATCTCATACAATTGTTTAATGACTGACCCTTTTCCCTTTTTTCTTCTTCTTTTTCGCTTCTTTTCTCAGGACTGGATCCACAACGTCGAGACCATCGACCTCGAGCACGCCGAGAACCCCGACGGCCCCAACGCCAACTCCTCCCAGTCAGCCTCGTCGGCCCCCAAGATCCAGTGGATCCCTGTGCCCGACGACGGCGACACCATCAACACGGTGTGTCCCATCTGCCAGGAGAAGTTCCAGACCAAGTGGCTGGACGAGGCGCAGGAGTGGGTGTGGACGGACGCGACCCGTGTTGGCGGCCGGGCCTTCCATGCGAGCTGCTATGCCGAGGTCACCAAGGAGAGCGGTGCGGCGCCGCTGTATGGTGGTGGTGGTGGTGGTTCGAGGGCGACGCCGGACCGCGTGCTGGGGAAGAGAAAGGCTGAGGTGAGTTTGTCTGTTCCGCGAAGGGAGAAAGAGAGGGAGAAGGAATTCTGGGAATAGGATGTGGTGTGGGCGTTGTGCTAACGTGTAGAGCAGGATGAGATCCTCAGCGTCCGGGGCGGACGTGTGAAGACGGATGCATGACCTGTTTGTTGGGAAGGAAGGGGTAGAGGTGAGGAGGGCGTTTGTTGTGCATAGCATCTGCTGCTCCAAGGTCGAAAGCGGCTGGCATGCCGTACTACTCCTACTCCTACTACCATTACTACTACTACTACTACTACTACTCAATTTTACCTCGGATGAGGGGCAATTTTCCGCATACCCAGCACCGATTATCTGATGGTAAAAAGGAGCAATGCATTCGAATGAGGTTACCTCGTCTCTTGACCTCAAGGCTGCTCATCATTCTGACGGGTCCAGCATATTTGACCCTGTGCAGCCTCGTGTCTTCCCCATGGAGTGCCCTCGAGGGTGCCAAGACACTCACTCGTCTGTCTCTGTCCCTCCTCCCATATTCATCATTGATCCAGATATGCGTTCTCCCCTGTTTAATGATCGTCAAAGGCCGAGAGTGTCGAGGGCGAGTGGCTCCGGCTGCAACCTGGCCCCTTTCACCTTTCCTTTCCCCTGACGGGCTTCTTGATGGCCACTTCTGCAAAGAAAAGGATGCTTCATGACAACAAGTCTGCCAGTCCATCCTATAGTCCACTCTCGTGTTCTTCTGAATGGTCAGGACAAAAACAAAAACCAAAAAAAAAACCCCCACCCTATTTGAGCGAGATTGAGCCCTGAGAGCGAGGCAATCGCCTCCGGCTTGCTAAGCGCTTCTTGGGATTCGACGGGCTACACACACAGTCATGCTGGCAACAAGATACGTAAAATGCCGCGGGAGCTGCGGGGCCCACCAGGTCATTTATGCCTGCCAGCTCGTGTGAGTCACGCCGTCGTCGTCGGTCCCCGTTGATAGAACAGAATGAAGGCTCTACAGTATGTACTAAAACAACGCCGATAGCCGATAGCAGGTGCTTCGTTGTAGGGCTAGGGCCACCCTCGACCAGCCCCGCGTGCCCCGGAGCTTGGATCCCCTGCCGCTAACTCAAACACGCCGTCCGTGGGGAGGGGTAATTAGGCGGGGTATTGAGCGATAATTAAGCTGTACGCCTTTGCTGGCGATGACATCAATTTACTGTACACTTCTTTTCTTTCCAAAGACTTCTTTTCTTCAACGGTATAAATAGAAGGTGGTTGTTCTTTCTCTGTCTCTTTCTGTCTCTCTCCTTCTCAACTCTCGATCCGATTCTCCCCGCCGCAGCCCCAACTTTTGTAGGCAACAAAAAAAACCACCACTTCTAGTGCCCCCTCTCTCAGAAGTAAACGACGATTGAAAATGGCTCCTTATACGCTCAAGTGGGGGATCCTGGCCACAGGAGGCATCGCAACCAGTCAGTCAGCCAGCCAGCCAGCCGGACCACCTGACAACCTGACAGTTTAGTCGAGACAGCAGCTGACAGTGCCTCACAGCCTTTGCCAAGGACCTCCTCAACGACCCTGCCAGCCGCGAGGTCAGCGACGTGGCCCACACCATCGTGGCGGCGGCGTCCTCGTCGTCCAAGCCCCGCGCCGAGTCCTTCCTCAGGGACCTGGGCGTGGGCGGCTCGGCCAGGGCCTACGGCTCCTACGCGGAGCTCGCGGCGGACGAGGACGTGCAGATCGTCTACGTAGCGACGCCGCACTCGCACCACTTCCAGAACGCCATGCTGTGCCTGGAGGCGGGCAAGAACGTGCTCTGCGAGAAGTCGCTGACGGTGACGGCGTCGCAGGCGCGGAAGCTGGTGGCCAAGGCACGGGAGAAGAAGCTCTTCTTCATGGAGGCGGTGTGGACGCGGTACTTCCCGCTGAGCATCAAGGTCCGGGAGATGATCACGAGCAGGGAGGTCGGGGACGTGTACCGCGTGCTGGCCGACAACTCGTTCAGCTCGAGCCGGCCCGACGGGTCGCTCGAGTTCCCCGACGACCACCGCATGGTCAACACCAACCTGGCCGGCGGGGCCCTGCTGGACCTCGGCATCTACTCCCTGACGTGGGTGTTCCAGACGCTGTACCACCTGCAGCCGGGCACCAAGGAGAGGCCCCGCGTGGTGGCCAGCATGAACAAGTACGACCGCACCGGCGCGGACGAGAGCACGGCGGTGGTCGTGTCGTTCCCGCAGCACAAGACGATGGGCATCGCCACGACGAGCCTCCGCGCCGCGACCGAGATGGACGAGAACGGCCTCCTCGGCCCCTCGATCCGGATCCAGGGGTCCGAGGGCGAGATCCAGGTGATGGGGCCGGCCTACAAGCCGCGCCAGTACAGGGTGCTCAGGAGGGCCGACCCGAGCCGGCTGGAGGTGGTCGATTGCCCGATCCCCCAGGACCCGGCGAGGAAGTGGGGCCACGGCATGTTCTGGGAGGCGGACGAGTGCGCGCGGTGCCTGAGGGACGGGAAGCTCGAGAGCGCGACGATGCCGTGGAGCGAGTCGCTGGTCATCATGGAGGTCATGGACGAGGCGCTGAGGCAAGGGGGGATCGAGTACCCCGAGGTCATCACGACAGATGTGTATGACCCCGAGAGCCCCCTGAACACGGGCAAGGCATGATGAGAGAGAGGGAGGTGGTGTCTCTAGAGCAACGTGGGATCCCAAAAAAAAAAAAAAAAAAAAAAAAAAAGGAAAAGCTATGGTTCTGACAAGCCGGGGAACATCAACAAAACGGGTTCGAGACAAGCAGCCCATCTGATATTGTGGCTGGCTGGGGCAGGCCAAAAAAAAAAAACGCTTACAGGGCTTTGCTTGATGAACCATCCACAACAACAACAACAACAACCATGCCCCCTGAATAGTTTTTTCTTCCTTTTTTTTTTTTTTTTTTTTTGGTACAGAATAGATAAACAGAACATCTATTAGAATTAGACCCCCCCTAAATGAATGTTTTGAACTGGTTATTTTTCCCTGGTTCATAACCTCCAGTATCAACTAGATGGATTATCCATGGTGTTGGGTGACAATCAATACAATTCATCATCACGATAGACGATGCATTTTCCCTCTTCTGTCTAGTACTTTACCAGCATTCCAAGAATGCTAAATAAATAAAAAAAAGCTCCGTAGCGCGAACGGTGTCTGACCACAGGAAAGGAGGAAGAAAAGAAAAAAAAACAAAAAAACAGGGCCCCCTTGTTCCCTTTTTGTGTATTGGTCGTACACGATTCCTGTTTACTGGAGTACAGTACAAAGACGATTGTACCGTGGTACCATGACTTGTGTTAGTCCAGCATGAATTAATTGCATGTACAATAGACCCACACCCCTGGAAATTTCAAACCTTACTCCCCTCCCCTCCCACATGTGTGTGTGTCCTTCCTTCCCTGTCTGTTTGATTGTCTCAACCCGACCCGCAAAGGCAGGTACGTACTGCTACTCCTGCTACTCCTGCAGCTACGGAGTTACTTTTGTGTACAACGACACACAGAGACCTTTTCACCACTCTCTCCTCTTTTCTCTGTGACGCAGATTTGAGGCCAAGAAGAGGAGGCTAAAAAGAGAAAGACAAAAAGACAAAGAAAGAGAGAGAGAGAGGCTGAAGATTACTCACTCCAAGTTGTGTCTCGGAGATTTTCACTACGGGGGCTCCAGACGTCAAAAAACATTTTGAGCCTCAAACCATCGCAACCAACGTCTTGTGCTACAGTCAACGACAGAGAAAGCCTCATCATCAAACGGGCACGCGAGGTAGATAGATACGGAGAGAGAGAGAGAGAGAGAGAGTGTGTGTGTGTGTGTCCAGTACCTCGTGTGCAGGGTGACAGCGAACTTACCTTGCACCTCCTCCCATCCGACGACGACCACGACGACCACGACGACGCCATCGTGTCCCGAAAGCAAGGTTGCACTCGCCAGACCGCTCTCCTTCTTCTCCGTTGCTCTCTCTCCCCGCCACTACTCCCGCCCTCTTTCTTTCTTTCTTTCTTTTTTTTTTTTTTTTTTTTTTTTGGTTCCAGATTGATTGATTGAGCCTGCGCCGCCAGCCATCATTGGATGACCTCCTTTGGCCTCTTCCTCCACAAGCAGGTGTGGCCAGGCCAGGCCAGTCTACTTCTACCATCCAGGTTATCTCTCCTTCCACTTCGGCTTACCGGGTGAGGTGTATCGTGCATCCGCGAACCCGGCAGCCAAGATACGTATATACACATACGTCAGCTCTTGCACTGCCGCGTCAGGACGGGACGAGGAGGAGAGGGAATTGTGTGTGTGTGTGTGTGTGTGTCAGATAGACAGACAAGCAGTGAGGGAGAAGACCGAGAGGGAACGTCGGGTGGTGCGATCTGGGGTCGCACAGCTGGGGTCCCGCGTCGCATCGTATCACATCAGCGGGCGGTGAACCAGGTGAAGAACGGTGAGCAGAGGGGAAGAAAGAAAAGCAGACCACCCCCCCTGGCTCTGGGTCCTGCAGACGGAGCGCTGTAGTAAGTCTGACCCACGCCCTTTCATTTACTGGCTGCCTTGGTGCTAAGTTAGCTCGCTAAGCAGCACCTTTTTTTCTTCTTTCTGCTGCCTGCAGTGCCCAGGGTGTGTGTGTGTGCGCGCGCGCGCGCTTCAGGCTGAGGTGAGCTTTGGTTGGAACTTGGGCGTGGGGGCCAGCGCGCGAGCGACAGCCGCTGTAGCTACAGGGAGAGAAAGAGCAAAAAGAGAGCGAGAGAGAGGAGACAAGAGAGAAAAAGAGAGCAAGGTGTCAAGGGGTACAAAATCAGTCAACGTCATCAACCAAGTATCTCATCATCATCATCATCATCATGACCACCACCACCACCACCCCTGGGCCCCAAGCCCCACGGCAGGGAGCCGCGGCGCCCTCCCCAGGGCGGGTGGCAGGGGAAGAAGGAGGTGGGGAGGAGGAAAAGGAGGCAGCCATATACGAGGAGACGCACGTGCATGGCGTCTACGAGGCGATCGCGCCGCACTTCAGCGCCACGCGGCACAAGCCCTGGCCCTTTGTGTCGTCCTTCCTCGCCTCGCGTCCTGCCGGGTCCGTTGGGCTGGACGTGGGCTGTGGTAACGGGAAGAACATGGGTGTCAACCGTGACGTGGTCATGCTCGGGTGCGACCGGAGCGCCGCCCTGGTCAGCTTGGCTAGGGATATGTGGTGCAGCAGCGGCAGCGGCAGCGGCAGCAGCAGCAGCACCACCACCACCAGTACCGGGGCGGTAGTCCTCCCTGGCGCGGATGCCGCCGTCGCGGACAGCCTGGACCTCCCGTTTAGGGACGGCGGGGCAGACTTTGTCATCTGCATCGCCGTCATCCATCACCTGTCGACCAGGGAGAGGCGGGTCGACGCGATCCGACAGCTCCTGCGGTGCGTTCGTCGGGACGGGAAGACCAACGAGTCATCATCGCCTTCGTCATCGTCGCTGTCTGCTTCGTCCGAAATCGGCGGCGGTGGCGGTCAGGTACTGGTCTACGTCTGGGCCCTGGAGCAGGGCACGAGCCGGCGCGGGTGGGACGAAGGCGGCGAGCAGGACCTGCTAGTGCCGTGGGTGATGAAAGCGCCACAGCAGAAGAGGAAGAAGAAGAAGAAGACGGAAGAAAGAATCCCGAGGACTAATACCACCCAGACGCCACGCAGACAGAAGAAGAAGGTGTTGGTGGAGGAGGAGGGGGAGGAAGAGGAAGAGGAAGAGGAGACCGGTCACGGAGCTGTCAGGAGGGACGACACAAGCACCGAGGGCGGGGGACGCCGCGACCCTTCTCGTCCTCCTCCTTGTCCAAGCGGCGGTGAGGATATGCAGGAGCGGCAGCGGCAGCAACAGTTGCAGCACCACCAGTCGCGCGGGAGTGATAAAGATGAAGCTGTCGGTGGTGGTGGTGGTGGTGGTAGTAGTGGTGGTGGAGAAGCGGGCGCACATGTGGTGGGTCCTCCTGTCGGCACCGCTGCTGCTGCTGCTGCTGCTGCGGGTGCTTCCGTGCCGCTGGGAAATGAAACTTGTGATGGCAGCGATGGCGGCGCGGCAGAGGCGGGCGTTAGCGGGGGAGGAGAAGGCCAGGGGAGTGGTGACGGCGGGCAACAGCACCAGCACCAGCACACCGACAAGACATTCCATAGGTTCTACCACCTGTACAAAAAGGGTGAACTGGAAGAGGACGTCCTCGCCGCGGGAGGCGAGGTCCTCCGCAGCGGTTATGAGCGGGACAATTGGTGGGTTATTGCAGGATCAAACAAGGAAGGATAATCACATGCTGCAGTAAAGGAAGAAAAAAAAAAAAATTGGCATATTGTCCGAAACAAATGACAAAGGATAACTCGACCTAACCTGGATGACTTTGTTTTCCGAGGTTTATCCCTCATCTAAAAATTTGATGAGTTGTCACCGAGGGGAAAGAGGGGGAGGAGGGGGCACGATGTTTCATTGTGAGACAAGGCAAGGGACAAAAGTCTCTATTATGATCCTGGTTGGGAGGTTTTTTTTTTCCTTCCCCCCCTCTTCTTTCTTCTCCTTCTATCAAGCGGTAAAAAATGACCCATGATGATGACCTAGACCTATTGTTGGTCCGTCTGCATACTACGTTGCAGAATGAAATCCAGAACACCCCCCCCCCCCTCTTTAACTCCCCTTGACGAATGCCACCTCAAATCAGGTTATGCGTCCACCCTCCTCGGGCCTTGTCTGCCACCAGTCCAGCCGGTTTGATCCAGTCCAGCCGGTTTGATCCGATCCTCTCCTATTCTCTTAAAGATGTCGTTGGTGTGTGTGTGTGTGTGTGTGTGTGTGTGTGTGTATGTGTGGTAGTACCAAAGGCTTGCCCGTGACCAGAAACAAATGAGAAGGGCCATGATGATGATGATGCTGATACACACAAGGGCACCATCATGGTGTTCGCTGCTTTGCTTTCCCCTTCAACTACTTGCTGAGTGTAGCCGTGCTCCCGAGAAGAAGAAGAAAGAGAAAGGGAAAGGGGAAAAAAAAGAGGCAAATTCTATGTCATCATCTTCTCCCTAAGAAAAAAGAAAGAAAGAAAAAGAAACAAAAATTGGCATCGTTTAAAAAAATAAATACAAGTAAAGTAAGGTGGATGAAATAATTTTTTTCTTTTTCTTTCCTGTTGTGTTGTTGCCTTGAAGAAGAGATAGAGAGAGAGAAAAACGTCCAAAACAAAAAAACCCAGACACTCCAGCCCGATGCGTACCTCTCAATGTGATGCGCCCGCTTGCCCCTTGTCGGTGGAGAGTTCCAAGGTTTTTCTTGTCAGAGCCAAAAGAGCCCCGAGAAAAAGGAATAAGAAAAAAAAATTTCAAGAAAATGAAAAAAATTGGTGGGTTTCCACGGAGGGGGCAGAACGACCTCTTGTGAAAAAGGCTCGCCGTCCAAGATTGCATGCATGCATGCAAATCCACATTGCCTTGTATGGTGATCGTGGTCGTGATGCCCCCCCCCCCCCGCCCCCCCGCAGTTCAAACCTTCCTACCATCTAGCCCAAGTCCATCATCACCGGCCCTCTTTACCGTCCCATGTAAGTTTTTCCCCCCAACCACATATATCCCCAGGCCCCTTTCTCCCTAAACCATGGCACCAGCCCCCCCGCCCCCAAAAACCTTTCCCCCAACTCCACCATTGACCAGGCTGTGTTCTCTGCTCCCCTGTATGTTAAGAATGCCCATGACCATGTATGTATGTGCCAGAAGTTGAAAGAGAGAGAAGGAAAAGAAAAAAAAGAAAAATTGTTTGATCGCCTCAAACGTCATCATCATCGTAGTTCATAGTCATCGTCGTCTTGTTCTTCTTCATAGTTCCAGCTTTTTCCGCGCCCGCGCCGTGCCCTTTTATTTTCACGTGGCTCCTTGCAGCTGCAGCAGCAGCAGCAGCAGCCGCTGCAGAAGCTGCACACACGTCTGGACACACACCCCTAGGGGTCTCAATGCCTCCTCCTGATAGCATCCCGGCCAGAGTCGGGAGGACTGTTTCTCCCCCGCTTCGAGTTGACGCTACCTTCGGGGCTGTAGCCCATGCCAGGGCCCGGCAGTGCTGAGGAACGTGGGCTCGCGGTCGCGCTGGGGCTGGCGCTCATGGCACCGAGGGAGTACGCCGGCGTCGAGTAGGGGCTGACCCCCGTCGTGAGTTCTGCCACACCCGGCAGCTGCATCCTACCGTCTGGACCTCGGTCCCTGCCGCTCGGCTGGATTGGTGGGAGGCCGGGACCCGCAGCCGCTGGGCCGACCTCGTACATGTACTCGGACGGAGGCCCCATGGGCGGTAGGCTCTCGCGCTTGATCGGATAGGAGCCGCGGCTCGAGCCTGCCGGCGGCGATAGGGTCGGCATAGGCGTCGGGATGGTGAGAGGGTGTGGTGGGTGTGGAGGAGGATGAGGGACCTGCTGCTGCTGCTGCTGCTGCTGCTGCTGCTGCTGATGGTGATGATAATGGTGCGGCAGGTTGGTTGCTGCTGTGCCGCGCTGGTAACGGAGATGCGGGTCGCCCCGGGCCACGCTGCCCTGCGAGTGAGAGTGGCCGTGGCCTCGCGAAGGCGACGACCTGCTGCTGCTGCCGCCCTCCTGCTGTTGCTGCTGCTGTTGCTGCTGCTGCTGCGAGTTGCCAGCCAGCGTGAAGGGGACAACGCCCGCCCGAGTCGCCATGTCGGTCTCGCCCAGCTGCCAGTGCATGGCCTCGGCGGCGCGCCACGGGATCTGCAGCTCCTCTGCCACCTTGGCCCACATATCCGGCTTGAATCTGTGATTGGGCGCGCCCATGCGAGTCAGTAATTCTCCAGGGTGCAAGGGTGGGAATTGTTGGGCGGCGAGGCTCCATCTACACGATCGTGAATCTCGATGGGGTTTGGGTTGTTTGGTGGGACCTTCGTGTATGCACCCAGGTGTGTGTTCACACGAGAGATGGGGCGTAGGTGCATCGACGCTTTGTAGACTGGCCTAGCCCTCCCACCACGCAACCTCCCCTTCTCCCCTCTTTTCCTTGCCCCTCTCCTCCTCCTCCTCCTTGGGACCCTTTTCCTTCCCCTCAGGCGACTCGAGGCCATCGCCAAGGCAGGCTGGGAACACCCCGCAACAGGAAGGAGGACACAGAAGGAGGAGGAGAAGGAGGAGGAGGAGGAGGAGGAGGAGGAGGAGGAGCGAATTTCCTTGGGGTAGCTGGGTAGTGTTGGTGTGGGAATGTGTGTATTTGTGTGTGTATGTGTGTGTGTATGTGTGTGTGTGTGTGTGTGTGTGTGTGTGTGTGTGTGTGTGTGGAAAATTACTCACCTCTCGTACAGGCGCGCGAGTTTGTTCTTGCGCTCCTCATCCCACTCGCTGCGTCTCTCTAGGTAGTTCTGGTAGTGCAGCCGACAACTAATCGAGCTGCGTCCCGGAAGCCGCTTCGAGATGTCCTCCCACTTCATGCCGCTGCCGCGCAGCTCGATGATGAGCGCGTCCTCCTCGGGCGACCACTTGCTCTGTTTCTTGGCCGGGCTCTCCCCCGTGTGCGATGACGTGCCTCGCTTTCCTCCTCCGCCTGATTGTGGTCTCGGTCCTGGCCCTGCCCCTATCGGCCCAGGTCCTCTTGGGTCTGCCGCTGGCGCTGGCAAGGCAATAGCTCCTCCTGATGATCCGCCCCCTCCCAGGAATGATGCCGCCGCCGCCGGCGCATATCCGCCACCGCCGAAGAACGGGTACGAGCCCGGCGGAGGGGGTGGCGCCGTTGGCATGGCGTACATAGTATGGACCGAGGTAGCCGTTCCGGCGACTCTCTGCGGCCCGTCTTGGATGGCCGCAGCGGGTGCCAACCTAGTAGTAGCTGTTGATGCTGGCCTCGAGACGGAAGCGGCGGTGGGGTGTGCTGCTTCTGCTGCTGTTGCTGCTGCTGTGGTGGTGGGAGGAGGTTGCGCAAGAGCAGTTGTGGAGGAGCTGGCTTGTGGGGGCTGGTTTGGAGGCGAGTCGGGGGACTCATTTGAGTCGGGGTCCTTGAGTAGTAGTGATGTGATATCCACGATGGATGTTGTCTGTGCCCTGTCTTCGCCTTTAAGAGCGGCGGTTGTTGTTCATCGATACGCTGACTAGGCTGTGGGATGGGATGTCTTGGTTGGTCCTTGCCTCCCTCCTTCGCTCTGGTCTGGTCTGCTCTCGTCCCGCTTCCGCCTTCTTTCCCCCCCCTCGGAAGAGCAAAGAGTCGAGAAGATGTCGAGTCGAACAAGAGTATTGGAAGAGGGTACACTGTGCTCCTTTGTCGAGATTCCTTGAAGGGCTGATATAGACACTGTCAGGCCCTGATGCCACACCGCGTTGTGCGGATGTACCACCTTGGACAAGATGTCCTTGCTGTGCTGTTATATTTTTTTTGGGGGGGGGGGGGGGAGGTTTGGCCCGATGGACGACAATATATGTGTCCCTCAGTGACGATCGAGGGGCGTAATATTTCTTTTGCCGTGATGAATTTATTCGAAGGCTCCACCGATTTGAATGTTTTCTGTTGTTCTTTTTCTCCACCCTCTCTCTCTCTCTCTCTCTCTCTCTCTTTCTCGTTACAATCTCCAGAAGTGTAGTCGCAACAGAAATGGCTCCTTCAGGCCAGTTGCGGAAAACAAAAGAGCATGAAGGAAGGAAGAAGAAAAAAAAAAAGGTTCGAGGCTGACGTTCTCGAACGTGCAGGGGCTGACCAGAAGGATTGAGGGTGACTATTCTAGGTTGCAGGTGGCTTGTAGGTTCTCTCGTCAGAGATATAAGGCGTGGGTCGTGTCTGGCGAGGTTGAGGGCCGTGATCTGATTGGTGCTACCTTGACCAATTGTGACCGGGATAAAGATGAGTACCTGGCGAGACCCCAAAAAGAAAAAAGAAAAAAACAATAACAGGAATGGTCAGGGAATATACAATGAGAAGAGGAATCGAGTGGGAGGGGGGAGGGAAGCAGGGGTCAGGATCACGGAGTCGCGAGACGACAGCCCCAGAGCGGGTGAATACGTCAGGTGGGAAAGTAGGTTTGTCGGAATTTTCCCTCTTCACCGCAAAGGTAAGACGGTCGCCCGTGTGGATGATCGTCGTCGTCGTCTTCTCCCGAGGGGGTCACGTAGCCCGTGTAGGAGGCGAGCTCGACAGGGAAGAAGCCGGGCTAGCTGCGGGAAGATGCGCCTGCAGGCAAATGATAGTAAGAAGAAAAGAAAGGGAACAAGAGGGTTCGAGGAAGAAGCCAGGCGATCTAGAACATGGATCCGTCAGTCTGAGAGAGGGACAGGAGGGAGGGGCCCATAACCCGAGAGATCCAGATTGGGAAGTCTGCTTTCTCTGCCACAAGGCAAGGAAGCCTCAGCGTGAGGAATCAAAGCAACTATGGTACCGGTACCGCGAGGTAGGTGGTGAAGAAGCAAGAAGAGGTCACAAGCTACTATAGTAGACATGCACAGAAGCGAGGCATGGACCGGGGGGAGGGGAGGGGTGTGTGTGTCGAAGAAGGGGGTGTGTTCAGCTTGTTGGTGGAGCCCCCCAAGACAGGAAGAAGCTGCCCAAGAGGACGATAATACTATGTCAGTAACCGGCGACCTGCGACGTCCTGGGGGGGGGAGAGGGCCGGATTCGACTCTTGAAAGGCGTGGGTCTATATCAGAACAAGCATCTCTGATATAGGGTAGGGCGGATCTGATAGAGGTCATGGCCCACCTGTGATCCAAGTTGTACCATAGTACAGTACATGATATGTACCGTAAGAATGGCCGGCAGTAGGGATAAGACGGTGGATCGTCTCCAGTGTTGTGTGGCGACGCATTAGCTGGACGAACCGCAGGGGACGAAAAGACAGAGACAGAGAGAGAAGAGAGGTGTGTGTGGGGGGGGAGGGGGGGAGACGCACCAGGGTCTCTGTACATTACTCGAAACAACGTCAGAAGAAGAAGCAAGTACATCGTAGAGGTATGTGAAGAAGGGGGAACAAGGTAACGACGGTAACCTAGTCGAGTCTCGTGATGCCGCACCCTGATCGCTGAGCTTAGGATTTTCCCATGATGTGGGTGGCCACAAGGAACCCCCCTGGGCGCGGCGTTGAGCACCCAAGAGGTGGTCGTCGTTGGTGTGTGAGCTATCAACTAGGGCATGGTGACATGGCCACGAATTCATGCATGAGCGAGCTTGTGTGTATAGCTCTGATCCTGGACCCCTTGTCGAGAGGCTCTCTCTCTTCCTCTCTCTCTCTCTCTCTCTCTCACACACACACACACACACACACACATTTATGAGTGAATATTCATCCACCCCCCCCCCCAGCCGTCCCTTTGGGCCTAAAGTGAGGATCATCATCCCATCCCAACATTAGTCAGTGGCGCAAGAAGAAGGCTCAGCACCAACCTTTTGTCGAGGCTGAAGGGGTTCATCACTGGAGCGGGATGGCACTGAAAGAGGTGCGGGTGAGCAGGCCGCCATGCATTTTGGGGCATGATGCCGCCGGAACGGTTGGCTCTGAGGAGGCCAGGGCCGATTTCACCCGCAGGAGAGCGGCTCAGTTCCCGTCAGGCAGCAGTGGCGGTAAGGTTGAGCTGTAGTAGTAGTAGTAGTGGTGGTGGTGGTGGTGGTGGTGGTGGTAGTAGTAGTAGTAGTAGTAGTAGTAGTAGAATTGGGCTGGCCCCTTCAAATTTGCCGTCTGGCCGCTGATGGCCGTTCGCAAGACTGGATCGTACGAGGTACTTCGCTGCCTAGTATCGTATCCGCCGAGACCGGAGCGGAGGTCAGCGCAGAGCGAGCATTACTCGCGATGCAAGTGTCCTATTAGGACATTGGTTGGAGTGAAGGCGTTGAGAAAGTGCTGGAGGAGGGGCTTTGGATACCAGAGAGATCTGAGAAATAGTATGTGTGTGTGTGTGTATGTGTGTGTGTGTGTGTGTGTGTGTGTGTGTGTAGGTGGGTGGTACCTGAACAGGTTCGTTCAGCAGAACCGCGCCTAGGCCACTTCAGGAACTACATTGACTGTGAAATTAAGGTCATCCATCCTCAGCAGCAGAAGCCACAAGCCTTGGTGCCCATACCGCTACTGTTGTTGTCCATTGGGAACGATCGAGGGTTTTCCGTTTTCTTTTTCGCGCACCATCAACGCAAGTCCTCTATTGGGGCGAGCCATGAGTTGGGTCCCGCAAGATGCTCCCAATTTTAATCGTCGGAGAATAGGGCATTAGGGACCTTGGACAAACCTCGATCACTCCTGTCGCGACCACGTTTCGCGCTCAAGATTCCGCATTGGGGTCCCCTCCAGTCGCCCCTCTGGCCCCTCTGGGCGCACAACTGATCGATCGGATAAAGCTACGCCTGGTGGGCCTTCCCACTCTTCTTAGCCTTGGCTCCTCTTGGTGGCTTGCTCTAGGTCATCAGGGTTGTTGGCCTGCCGCAGCCAATCTCGAGCTTGAGCTGTAAGGGTGGGTGTCCTCATGCGAACGTGCACGATCAATGTTGGTGGGGGGCGCGGTCTGAAGCCCTCTGGGTCCGTGGAGTGTCGTCGCAGTTTGGGTCGCCGAGCGGAAGGGTTGCTAAGGTTGGGCCCGGGACGTTAGAGACCAGTCTGTGCGCAGCGGAATGTCCCTTGGTTAGCCCTTTACAGTTGTACAATACTGTACACCTACCTACTCTCTCTCTCCACTTATCACTCTTCTGTTGATTGTGCGAGGCTCAGTCGGAGGGTTTCTTCGAGATGATCTTCTCCCCCCCCCCCCCACACACACTCTCTCTTTCTCCCCTCTCCTCTACACCATGGGTCAGGGGTCACGAAATCCTCTCACTGACAATGTCATCATCATCATCATCTTCTTCTCGAGGAAACTCGATGACACCCCCGTTTGTTGAGCTGATGCTATAGACAATGTTGGCCGATGGTGGGTGGGTGCGTAGAAGGTTAGCGTGAAGAATGCCATCATCCAGTGTGGAGAGGTCTTGGAGCCCAAAGCATGAAGAATGCAGACCAGGCTCCTGGGAGGGGCATCCCGGGTATCCAATCTCTAGCTCGTAAAGCGGCAGAAGGGATTGAATTGGCGGTCAGCTTGCGTGTCCACAGCCACCCATTCATTGCCTTGAATCAGGGCCAAGGCGAAGAGGGCTCACATGGCCTGGGAGTGCCAGACCCAGGTAATAATTCTGGGCCTGGGTCAAGCGCTGCTGTAGCCATCCATACCTTGGTGCAGATCGACCAAATGCTGTGCGTCGTCCCGGATCTGATTGTTAGTAGCGACCTATTCCCCCCCCCCCCCCATGAACCACGATCTTCGACTTGTTTTTTCTTTGTTGGCGCCCCATCAGCATGGATCCTGCGGTTCGGTACGAGAAGAAAGGCATCAGCCGCTGCGCGACATGGCTGGCTGGCTGGCGTGCTGGCCGGAAATGGGTTGTGGTTACTGCGATCACCTGAAACGTTGCCCTTCGAAGTAGGCGGACGAGGGTCAGCCCGTTCCCCTTCTGGGAGACTTGACAACGCAGCAGGGTATTGCTTTTCCCTCGGCTCTCCTGCCCAAGTTGGGCAATAAGTCAGGCCTCCCTCTACTACCTCATTCGTCTCCTCCTCGAGCGAGCTGGTCGTTAGCAAGAGATTGGGCTGTCTAGAACGCAGCGGTATTGGGCCTGCTGTGGTCGTGTGAGGGAGTCGGCAAGGGACCACCCTGCACGCAGTCGTGGGCGCTACATGTCACGGGGTGATTGTGCTGTCAGGTTTCAAAACCAGCGTTCAATGCACGATGGCGCTCCTGCAAGATGACCATCACTACGCGGTGTAATGTCATGCATGGCGATGATTAGTCTTGACGGGCTGTTGATGCCCAAGCCTTGTTTGTGGTAGCGGCGTCCTATGGTTTTTCTGTGGTTCCGTGGCTTACTCTGTTTGTTGGTTCCCATGTGCGAGGCATTGAAGTTGCAAACGGGATCCACATCAGGATGGAGTTGGTAGCTTGGCTCTCTGGTTTCCCTGGCGCCAGGCATGCGTAAGTACAGACCACAAAGAAACCGTGCGGTTCAGATCTGTATCGTTGCACTCACGATATGACACACCCCAAGAAGGCTCCCTCTCTCTCCGGGCAGGTCTGGTGTCGGCGAGACGTGGGCGACGACCAGGCAGGTGCTTGAGTCAAGTGAGGGATTCTTCATGTGTGTGATGATTGTTGCCGGCCGGCCGCCTTGGCGCCCGAGTCCACTGAAGGTGGATGCATGGTAGGACTAGCGACAGCTGTCGTGCATTTGTCGCTAAGAGAAGACCCCTGGGCGAGATTGCCCCGTCTCGAGCCGAACATGGAAATGCGATGAGCTCTTTTGGCGGGTAGGACTGCTTGGCCTCTGCAGGAGCAGGGTCCAGGCCCTGGCCACCTGGCCTGTCCTTCTGACAAGGAGGAACGTATCTTGAGGAAGCGCACTCGGGATGCGGCTGTGCCATGCCTATGGACACCTGGGCAGCGAGTTCTCGAGCAAAAGGTCTCGCACCACCCAGGGAGTATTCGTAGACCCGAGCAGGCCTTTCTTGCCATGCATGTTGAAGGGGGGGGGGGGTCGCAAGCCCGGGATGGTCAGATACAGAGGAATGCCCTCAGCCGCAGGAAAAGCCTCGTCTTAGTTCTCATCAGCAGTGACGTTGTGCCCCGGCAGCGACCGCACCTTAAACTAGCGTCCCCGCTGGATTGGGCCTCGGCCTACACCTACACCCCTGCCGTGGGTTCTGATCGAAAGCAGCTCCAAGAAAATACAAAGGTAGGTGAATTGGCGGTACGTCCTAGCTCGGGCCCCGTACATGCCGGATCCTCGCAGCCATGTCTTGGGCGCTGAGTTTCGTGTGAACTCAACAAGGCGGTGAACACCAAGCATCAAGACGGAAGAGGTCTGGAGGCAAGGATAAGATGGCTCGTGTCTGGCCCGAAAAGACTGTAGTGGCTGGTAACGCGAGCGGATAGTTCACATGCCGTGCGCTGCCGAGAGGAGGATGTCGCCCTGCTGCGCATGCAGAAGTCACTGTGCTTGTTTCTGTTATACAACAGTCCGCAGAGGGAGGCAGCTGTGCTGATGTCAAATCTTGCTCAAATCTTGCCACGAACACCTCTTTGTTGGTCGATGGGGAGCAGAGTTCGGACGGCACGACGACATAATGCCTTTGGATCCGTCAGGCCGTAAAGAAAAGGACCTCGACGGGGGCCTGAGCTGAGGTGGCGTGAGAGGTGCGAGGAGGCGAGATGAACCTGTCTAGACCGGCGCCCAAAAAACCAGCCGATTCGTCGGGTGAGCAGCCAACACAATCAATTGTGTAAGTACATGGCAGCCATGGCCAGGTGCATTCCGACTGGTCAGGGCAGCCGGTAAGAATGTCATGCAGCGGACCTTTGCGTTGCATCTTGTTGTCCTTGTTGGCCTGTTCCGGGTGTCAATACGCTCAGCCCAAGGTGCCAATGACATGGCGGCACGCACACACACATGCGAGGTGAGGCTGCAGTGTGCCGCGGCAATGCCTTAGCTCCTGTGCTATCCCCATGGGCCGGAAGCCGGGTTCTGCTCCTGAGATGGTTGTGATGGGTAGCATCGCAGGACGGAGGCCCAGGCTGATCCCACCGTGATCCGTTTCTCGAGGCGCCGGGAGAGGCCAGTGAAACCACGGAGGAGAGGAGTCCAGCTAGGGAGGAGAGACAAATGAGAGGTGCGCTTTAGGGGTCAGGCCCAGGGTGGAGGGGGCGGGGGCCAGGGGCCAGGAGCCAGGGGCACGCGAAATCTGAGGTATGACAGCATGACAATGTCGTGTCCCTCTGAGGCGGCGTCGACGCTCAAGATTAAGGGGAGCGCAGACGGGCACCGGCAAATAGGTGAATTGGCATTGTCGGTGTCGCCAAGCATGTTTTTTTCTCTCTTTCTTTTCTTTTTTTCGTTTGAACGTTGCAGCTTGAGCCGCAAAGTTCCGCTAGACCAAGACAGTCCCACCATGGAAACCGTTAACGAGAAGAGACGGCACGGAGAGCAGGCCGCGGGTTCCAGGCGGTCCTAAGCAGAAAAAGAAGCTTCAGTGTATTAGCCTGAAGGTTGGTCTTGGGACTTGTCTGGGTGGGGACAGCACCAGTGCTCACTGGTCGAGGCGGGATGGAATCATCTGAGCTTCCTGACGAGGTGATCAACCCGGAACGATAGTCTGCCCGGCTCGTGGGTGTAGCTGAAGTCGTGCGTGTCTCTTTTGTCTGCTGCCTGGTGTTCAAGAAGTCAGAGATACATGCACGCATCATCGCGGCTGGAGATCTCGTAGATGCAGACGGGAGCGGTGAGGTGGCAACACTGGTGGGTGGACGAGGTGGACGGGTTGACACAAGATGGTGCAAATCATACTACATAGGATGTAATTACTTCATGCCAGGGAAGGTAGGAGTTGACTTTCATGATGTATACTTTATCTGGAGATGGGAAGGAGAGAGGGAGAGCAAGAGAGAAGGTGCTGTAGACCAAATGGGGCAGGGGCTAAGCGCCACACAACGAGAAATTATTAGTCAGTTCCCCTTGTGGCTTGGCTTGTGGTGTTGTGGCTGGTGGCTGCGTTGTGTGTCACCGCCCGCCCAAATGGCAAGTGGGATGAATGACTGGCAAATTTCCCTGCCTGCAAGTGGGTAGAGAGTCTTGCGTCTGGATAACCTCATTCGCCGCGCAATCCCGAGTCTTGCCCAGAGAGGAAGAAGAAAACTTTACACTCATTTCTACAGCAACAGACAGGCGGACGTCCTTACCCAGCTCCCTTGAACAGCACTGACCGTCACAGGCCTCAATCATGGCAGATGTACCGATGCGTGTGGTGTCAGAAAACACCTCATCAGAGCGTCGTATCACCCCATCGTGGTCGATCAGCAAACTCAAGACAAAGCTGGAGCCTGTGACCGGGATACCTCCGTCATCGCAGAGAATCTCCCTCAAGCTCTCGGGTCAGGAGGGCATCCCCATCGAAGCCAGCGACGAGGACTCGACTTATCTCAGCTCCTTCTCGCTCGTGGCGTATGCTGAACTTCACGTAGGTGATAGCTCCTATGAGATGCGAGCTACTTCATTACCCAGTCCAACACAGCTGACAGAAACGATATAGGTGCTGGATACACGGCCACCCGGGGCCAGGCCAAACTACACTGACACCACTGGCGTCGAGAAGTATGTGATGCCCGAAGAGGAATACGCCAAGAAGAGCGACTCCGTCCTCGCATGGAAGAAGGCCGAGAAGCTCGGGAGGTTCGACCCCGACGCGCCCAGCCGGGAGGAGGCCAAGATTGCCGCATTCGCGGACGAGGTCCGCAGCCGCGGGATCGAGGCCGGCAAGCGGTGCCGCGTTGGGGGTGACGACACACGTCGCGGGGTTGTCAGGTATGTGGGCGAGGTTAAGGAGATTCCCGGTGGCTCGGGTGCGTGGGTCGGTATCCAGCTGGACGAGCCAGTGGGCAAGAACGACGGCAGCATCGGGAGTGTGCGGTACTGGGGAGAACCCTCCGAGATGAAGCACGGCGTATTTGTGAGGCCCGAGAGAGTGGAGATTGGGGACTGGGCACCCATGGATGATCTTGGGGATATGGAGGAGATCTGATCGGCCATGAGATCCACCAGTGAGTGACAGCGGAGCACTGTGAGGTGCAGTATGGTTAGTGGGGTAAGGAGGAGGAGGAGGAGTAGTAGGAGTAGGGGGAGGAGTAGGAAGAGGACGGGCGCCAGAAGACACAACGATGGTAACGGATCTGAGGGTAGAACCCCACTCACCTTCGTCCCGATTTCTTAAAGAGGGCACGGTAATTGTACAGCCGAAGAAGCCCTGCTCTCGACCCAGGGATCTCCTCCAGGCAACGGCACCGGTGAGCGTGGCTGTTGCGTGGCTGCTGGCATACTGTGAGTGACACTCATCCACACTCAGAGACGTTTCACCCCATCTCTCAGGAACTGCAAGATCAACAAGCTTGAATTTATGCAGTGGACTGGCTATCCGATGTCCTTCGGCCCTCAGCTGGAGATGTAATACGCTCACATTTAAAAGATTCGAGTACCGTCACCGTGATTATATTTAGAACGGTTGTGGTCTACATATCGATGACCTGCATCGTTTCTCGTCTCTCTCTGACATGTAATCACAATGTATAGATGGAGCAGTACTCCCTTCAGTGACCACCACGTCAGGGCTCTAGTAGGGGTGGGAACGTCGTTGCGGCCTCACGAACGATGTACGCGAGCCATACTAAGCACTGCGGCTCTTTCCCCCCCTCTCCTCTTCTTACACGTTCATACCGATCCTTCTCTCTCACGGTTCTTTGTTCCGAGCAAGCGAACCGGGAAATACATTCCTCAAACGGTTCCTGTATGAGGGTTCAAGTCTGCTACAGGGGAGAATCCATGCCTGCTTCCCGTTTCGGAAATTGAGCCTCCTCGACGACAAGGGAGCTTGTCTTAGGGCTGTCGACTCATATGTAGATCTCGTCTGAATATGCCATACTATATGCCATAGTAGTAGTAGTAGTAGTAGTAGTAGTAAGTTTTTTTTCTGATGTGGGACGGTGCCATGTCGACCATTTTCCCTGGAGATGATCGGCTCCCCACGACGGACAGACAGTCTGCAGGTGGTTTAGGTGTGGGGACCTGGGGCCAATAACCTGCGTGCCTGCGCTGTCACAATGATCCCTCCTACAGCTTGAAAATAATATGGGTCTGATGAACTGTGTTCTCACGAGCCAGTTCTTCCTAGATCGAGGGAAAGAAAAAAAAATACGAGTAGTGATAATCATGAAAAAGAAACAGTTTCTGGTCTAACATCATGATATTTTAACCCTAACCCTCGGTGGCGCAACCAATCTTACAGCAGTCAAAATTGGGGAAATGGCGGTACTTTAGCGTCATTCATTGCATGTCATTATTTCGTCAGTTCATCATCGAGTTCCATGTTCATCGCCCCCCCTCTCTCGGTATCCTGAGCTGTTCGCTTGGCTTGGTGAGGCCAGCTACTTGAGAGTATCTTTTTGTTATCGTGGGATTTCTTTTTGGTCCTTTTCTCTCCTCGATCTGGCGTCGACGGTGCCGAGCGCCAAGGATGGCCGCTTTGACGAACATTCGGGCTAAAACATAAAGAGCGTCTCAGAGTTTGCCCCCATCCCACCGCCATCAGCAGTTCCATCTCAATGCAAATCAGTCCTCCCCCTCCCCCTCCAGTTGCCATCCTGTCTTGAATCTTGGTTCATGAGCCGTCGTACCCAGGCCAGCGTTGTGCGTGACTGACCTGGTCACACCCCGCGCAACGAGCAACGACTATGCCTTGAAGTTTTATGAGTTGAGGCTCCAAGAGAGAAGGACGATCTAGACGAGGGACCAGGACCAGGACTAGGAGCCAAAACCAGAATCAGGGAACCAGAACCCTCTCTACCTTGGGCAGACAAGCGTCGAATCCAGTCAGTAAAGTAGAGAGAGAATAGGGTCCAGCTTCACCTTCTCTTTGCCTTCGAAAAACCTCCCAAAAGTACATGCGTCTTTCTCTTTCTCTCCCTCTCTCTGTCTCGCCTTCCCTACAGGTAGACCCAACCACTACGACACACGACTTCGGGCTGGCCGGAAGAGTGAGGAGATAGTATCGAGGGCACCTTTTCTGGGTGAGCCCTTGGCGCCAATCTTGGGACACGGTCGAATGACTAGCAAATTTCTTGTCGCCAAGGACGCTCACTCGAACAAACCAGCAAGAGCCAGCGTTGTTGGTCACTCTTTCCCCATCCATTTTACACCGTACGTACGGTCCGTACCAAGACACGCTTGGCATAGTCTTGAGAGTTGTCCCCGCACCCGTCACCCCTTCCACATTTACTTACACACACACACACACACACACTTGGGAAGCTGCAACTGCTTTAGCCCTCCCTCGGTCTCGCCATTTTGGATTTCTCTTGGCCACCTTGTCCTTCTCATCGTCGTCATCATAATCGCATTACTCTTTTGAACCATTTCGTCCTGCTAAGACGAGACGGCGTGAGGGAAGGAATATAACAACGCAGCGCCGAACCCATTCGTTGTCTCTTTCGAATTCAAAGACCCGACATGTGACAGCTATCATCTCGAGTATCGTACCTTTTTGCGTCTTTCTTCACGGTCAGACAGGCGGCGACTTGTTCTACACACGCAGGCTCGCTGATGCAAGTCAGGTTCTTATTGTACAGCAACACCGCGCACGCCCACCCATACGCACGTACTCTACGTGGGTAATCTGTTTGAAGGAAGGAGAGAGAGAGAGAGAGAGAGCTCAGTGTGCTAGGAGATCGAGCCGAGTACCGACGCCCACAAGGGGCGACGGACGCCCTTTGGTGTCTGCAGGGACGATGGGATGGCACCGTTCTTCTGCGTTGGCTCTAGCCTTCGCAAATGCGCTGTCCATGGTGTGCGCGGACCTGGCCCAGACGTATCCTATGTCGACGCCGCTGAACTGGGAGGTGGCCTCGGAGATGCAGCTGTCAGTCTCGGCGGCTGATGAAGATGTCGTCCCTCTAATCTACACAGTCATCCCTCTGACGACGGACCTGGGCCTGAACGAGTCCCAGACGGACCGAGGGGTAAGTCACTTTGAACTACAACTCACTAATGATCTTTATTGTTATTATCATCATCATCGACGCGACTTTGCCACAGCATATGACTCCCGCTGACCTGTCCTTTAGCAAATCAACATCCAAGGCAAGCTGACCTACGCCGATGCCACTACTTATACCGACATCAGCGGCGCAGATGTAATTCCGTACCTGTGTTGCGACCCGATGAACAACTCCTTCATCCAGCCCGACGAGATCCTCAACCAGCTCATGAGCAACGAGCCTCAACCGGCCGCCATTCTCCTCTACAGCCAGCAGGGCCAGTGCTGCGGCCTCGCAGGACAGAACCTCAACTACCAGAACATCCTCACCACGCCAGATCTCACAACTGCCTCCCAGGTCCAAAACATCACCATGATCGGCGGAGGCGCCGCGCTGGCGGCCATCGCCGGCAATTTTACAAAACAAGTACAGGAGAGCTCATCAAACGGCAACAACTCTGCCGTGGCCATGAGCATCCTCTACAGCATCACCGGCCTCATCACCCTCCTCTTCCTCATCATCATCGGCTCGGGAGCCATCCGCGCTCACAGGTACCCAGAGAGATATGGCCCGCGCGCCGGGTTTGGCGGGAGGTCGAGGCAGAGCCGGGCCAAGGGCCTCGCTCGTGCCGTCCTCGAGACCTTACCCATCGTCAAATTTGGCGACAACCAGCAGCAGCCGAAACCAGATCTCGACACTGAGCTCGAGAGTGGTGCCGCCCCGCCCCGCGAGCCAAGACAGCATACTGCGGATGCAAGTCACGAAGTGCCGCCTCGCAGTGATTCCCAGCGCCATCTCTCCACGATCCCAGAGAGTCCCATCACTGAGGCTGCTGCTGCTGCTGCTGCCGCCGCCGCCCCTGGAACTGAACCACCAACAGATGACCCCAGATCTGTGGGTAACGGCTCCTCGACCGCCTCTGTGGGGAAGGGGACTAGTGGTGCTGGTGGTGATGGCAACAATGCAAATGCCGGCGCGGGAAATGATGAGGAGGGCTTGGGCTGCTCGATCTGTACTGACGACTTCAACGTTGGCGAGGACGTCCGCGTCTTACCGTGCAACCACAAGTTCCACCCACAATGTGTCGATCCATGGCTGGTAGACGTGTCCGGGACATGTCCCCTCTGGTGAGTTCCTCTTCTTTGTGCCCTACTTGGTACTTACATATACTGACCGAGCGTGTGTCCTCTTCACAGCCGTCTCGACCTTCGGCCTGGACATGACGACACTTTAAGAAACAGCCAAGACAATGCTGACACACCACCTCTGGACGCCTCGGGGAACGAAGCAGGTGACCCATTGACGACCTCCACACGCAGGCGCCCTCGACTTTTCGACATTGCTGGACTTCGACACGCCTCCGTGGAGGAACGCATCGAAGCGCTGCGACGCCTCAGAGCCGAACAGGACCAGCGCTCCTCTGTGGGCAACGAGGCTGAACTAACCGGACACGAGAGGCTTTCGGACAGGCTGAGGGAGCGATTTCATATCAGGACACGGGCGGCTCAGCAGTCTTCGACACAGGGGCAGATAGGAAGTTCAACCGCAGGAACACGGTCAGCGAACCAGCGCCGGGCCAGCTAAGGAGAGAGACATGCTGCTCTGCTGAGAGAGCTGACAGGCACATGAGGATGGGTGGTGAAAAAGGCTTCTAATTTTGAGCCAATCATATCGATAATGAGGCTGGTCCTGATCATCAGCCTCAGTAGTGCCATGGGGTTGGATGAGATGCAGGGCACACATCATGACTACATATACCCCCTATGACTTGGATGAAAGGGCTGGTTTTTTGACAGGGCTTGGAACCTGTCATACCCCAACATGGGTTTGATTACAAAGTGAGCATCATGGCAGGCGTTTTGGGCAGTCTGATATCACTGCTCGGGTCTATCTGCAAAGGGAAAAGGCTCTTGAAAGTTGGGACATGTTTGAGAGGGTGTTGACTTGGGCCGTCGTGTGTTCCCCTCTAAAGGAAGGGCTCTGGGACGACAGGTCACCAAGTCATAATAACATATTAGTACTTTGTGTGATGAGATGTGCACATTGGGCTCCTGCAGAAATACCATGGTGACATTGACAGAATGTGTTTTATGTTTCTTCATATAGCTAGTGAGCACATGTCTCTGTCCTCCTGAAGCCCTACAGACAAGTACTGATAGTTCTCTCCAATTCGATCTGCCGTTGCTTTTTTTTTTTTTTGCTCTCTCCTGTCCCATAGATCATACAATTAACAGGTCATGACAAGGGAAGCACGCTCAGGGTTCAGAATCAAAACAGCTTCATGACACAGTCCAGACAATTTTGAGCAGAAGTACAGTAGCCAACCAAGGTCGCAACCTCAAGTTGAGCTGATGTCTGACACAACACCACCTCCACAGATCTACACAATACCAAGTCGTTTGGTCAGCCACCTGCCAGCCACGATACAACTAAATATGCTCACACACACACATTCCAGGACAGAGGCATCTCCTCCTAGAAAGAAAAAAAAAGAAAAGAAAAAAAGAAAGGCACATGTGTTCACACCCCCCGTTTCATCAACCCTGCGCCGATCAATCGAGAGACAGAGAAAGTGCTTATTCCCCCCTGGATTCATCATGATTCAGGGTCTAGTAGGAGTTCGGAGAAGACGGGATAGTCCGAGGGGGTGGGAATGAACAACACGGCATGAACGTCGATCATCGGGATGCGTGGGCCTGATCCAGATTGAGAGACACGGGCGACGCTGGCGGCCGGGCCTTGAAGTATGAGGCTCCTTCGAGGGATATTGGTTTTTATTTTTATCTTCTTTTCTTTCTTTCTGTCATGTTTCCGAGAGCCTTTAGGAGGAGAGGGCTCGGCGGGCTGGGTAGCTTTGATCCCCCCGCCCCCAGTGGGTCTTGGGACAGGTTCTCGGGCTTGCTCCTCTGGATGGGCTGTCGACGCCCACGCTGTCATTAATCGTTGGGGTGTCATGGGACCTGATATTTGTCCTGTGTGAGTGGGTTACTGGCTTCTTATAAGACCATGGGGATGTTGACATGTTCTATGGAACATCGTGAATGGCTGTGATATGGTGTCGAGGGAGGGAGAGGAAGAGGTAGGTGTTGGGAGGGGGGGGGGGCTTTAAGTAAGGGACAGACCTGCCACTGGCAGCTGTGTTTGACCGGTTTCCATCCGTGAGCTATGAGTGTCTTTTCAAGACTTGCCTTGCCCGTTAGAGGGAGAATTGTTACTTATCGAACTGATCCAATGGTCTTGAAAATCGAGGGTATAAGCACTGGTGGTTAAAAGAGGTCATATATGTTTAGCGTCGAGCGCATATAGCCGCACGCATACTGTTATATGCCACCTGTTTCTTTTGAGAGGGGAGTAAATTTGACAATACCACGAGCAAGCCGTAAGAGATCTGTCAACAAAAGTTGATGAGCAAGGTGATTGTCAGAGTATCAGGGGACAGGATCCTCTCCCCCCCCCCCGGGAGGTGGGGGGGTTAAAGAATCGAGATCTGGCGAGCGTGGGTGATATGGTGGTTGTGATCTCTAGATGGGTACCGACCGTTGAGCATGTAGCCTGAGACTTTTCAAGCATGGAGCCCATTCTATTCCCAATGACCAGGTGAGATCTCGGGCACCCTTTTCCTCGACGTTGCTGCTCCGTAGCTCTTCGATCCACCTCCATCACCGGGGCCAATGCATTCGGCTCCTCAAGATCTCGCAGCATCGTTGCGCCCGCCGTAATTCTCAGCAGGCCGCTCTCGCATTTTGCACCGATCGCAGATACCGATCAGCCCAGGAGACATGTTCAAACTCCTCAAGTGATGCCAATTGGATATCCGAGTAGAGATATGCTGATCCAGGCTTGTATGGCTGCGCCCTCTCCCACGTTGATGTTGGCTGAGGCCGGAGTTATCAAAAAGACAAACCGCTGGTGATTGGTCCGTCAGCCCATTGACCAGCCAAGTATACCGCGCAACTGGTGGTCTATTGATCTCCCAGAACAGCTCATTGCCTGCCTCAGGCCAATAAGAGAAGAGCTTGCAGGATCATCCTGTGGACGGTCATCCAATCCCATAAGGAGATATAGCATCGTTGCTCTGACGACTGAATGGGTGAAGCAAAACAGGTCCAGCCCGTGCCTACAATGGATGTGCCCTGGACACAAACTATCAGGAAGACGTTTCCATAGATGCTCGGTATCGAGTAGATTTTGAAGTCAACATGTAAACGGCAGGGCTTAGAGGTAGATTGATCGAGCACTCACAAGTCACCCAACCCAATATTGCTACCACAGCGCTTCGTTGGTCGTGCCTCCTACGTTACTTTGCTCTTCACCGCCCGCGTACCCGCCCGCCCACTTGACGAATCCCACTTTGTGTGCTCATGACAGACAGAATTGACATGCCCGCTTTCATGAAACGTGGGGAGAGGGGGGGGGGGGAACAAAGTCCACCTCTTTGAGGCCTCCTATGTAGATGACAGGTGTGTAGTCACAGGCTCACCTGGAAACTGGGCAAGAAAGATATCGATCTGCACAGTACAGACGAGGAGGATCAAGGGAACCAACCAACCAACCACCTCAAGCCTGGGCGACTTTACTTTTAAGGCGCCGTGCCGAGATGCCGCCTGCCTGTGGAGAAGAATGACTTTCTCAAGACCAAAAAAAAAACAAAAAAAAAACACATTCATCACAGGAATGGACCGTGGGGTCCCTGGATGGCCCCTCTTTCACAATGTATAAATAACGGGGAGGAAGGAAAGGGGGGGGGAACGCAGCCCATCACTTTTGGTTGTCCGAGTTGGTTGGTCCCAAGGAGTAGACGGACGGATGTGAGGTTGCCGCTGGTAAGCACAGCTAGCCACCAAGGCCTCATGATTGGTCTCTGTGTCTCTCTGGCTGTCTCGTATACGTGCTCGGTGGCGGTTAGATTCATGCATACAAGCATTAACATACAATTTCTCCGGCAAAGACGGCAATCCCATGTGCCGCGTTCACTACGGAAGACTGGCCAGCTTCGTCCAGGGCTTATGGACAGAGGAAGACGATCCCGTGCAGCTCTCCCTGCCTGTATACTGGCATGATATCCACTGATTGCCAGCAGCGCAGGCGTTGCTGGGTACGGTGGGCGTGGCAGGGCCTCTGAGAGGGCAAAGTCTAAAAGATCGGTGAAGGCCCTTCCCTCTTCCTGCAGGGCTTAGAGATGGTGCGAGGTTTGATGAGAGGTCGTCAGTTCGTCGTTAGGACACCCCTGCTCATCTTCAAGAGACAAGCTTTCCTGCCGAGCCATGCCAGAAGGGGCCTAGAAGCCAGTCTCAACCCCCTGTGGACCACCCTGAACCATGCATCCAGTGGGCCCCTGAAGCAAGCGATATGGGAGCCCAGCGCGCCCCCCCCCCCCCTCGCTGTGGCCATAGCTTTCTAGTGCCTCTTGCCCCTCATCACCATTGGATCATCATCATCATCATCGTCGGCCTGTGCAGTAGCAACAGCAGCAATAGGCCTAGTCCAACCTGGACTTCCTATTCCCGATCTAGCTTCAGTGTGCAACGTGGCCAAACGTGGCACCTTGTTCTATCAACGGCCCGATGGCCAGTCAGAGTAGGCAGGGGGTAACGGCGGCTGCAACAACCCTCTCTTAAGAAGGGAGAAAAAGAAAGGATCGGGATGGGAGAGCTTGCCCGTTGTGGGCTGCCTCTTAGCATGCTGCACGGCATGCATTTTGGGGGCTTTAGTGGAGGCGGTATGACGGGCAGGGGGGAGGAGCAATTAGGGGAGCTTACCCCCTGTATCGTGTGTGGGCGGTAGCTATAGTCTGTAGCTATGCTGTTACGTCAGTACCTTGCTCCTACCTTCCCACCATCCCACCTCACCAGCAACATTATCTGCATCAAACGCGTGGCTGGCCCCCCCCTCCCTCTCCTTTTTGTTCGAACAGTAATACAATACCACCTTCATTGCCCAGTTTCCCTGTCTGGCCTCGGGCTTCTTCTCTCTCTCTCTCTTTCTTTCTTTCTTCCAGACTGTCCACTAGCTACAGTATCTGCCTCCCCAGACTGGTATCTCTGGTAAGTGTCCGTCCTCCTTCAGTGATGTTCAACTGGCCCACACATTCATTGCCTGTGTCTTTTGAGATTCAGCGCTCCTGAAAAGAAAGCATCCCGATATGTTGTCCAAATACAGGGACGTGATTGCTGACATGCTCTGCAGAAAGGCAGTTCTGACCACTCCAGAAGCCAGAATCTATCCACGGCGCCACTCTTTGACATCGCTGCTGCTGCTGCTGCTGCTCCTTCAACGTACCGAGTAGCCAAGATGGTCCACCTGAACAACATCCCCAACCCTACTGAGGCGGAGAGCAAACTCATCGCAGAGGTCAAGAAGATCCACCTCAACCTCGCCGAGCATGATGACTGCTTCACCACCTCCGTCTACGGCACCAAGTTCGCAGCGGCCGACCTTCCCAGGCATGAGATGCCCGATGGAGAGATGCCTAGGGATGTCGCCTACAGGATGATCAAGGTAAAGATACCTCGCACTCTGCAACTTTCAGTGTTGTGGTGGTGGTGATGAACTGGAGCGATGTGGCTGACAATTCTCAACCCCCCTTCCAAAAAGGACGAGCTGTCGCTGGACGGCAACCCCATGCTGAACCTCGCCTCGTTCGTGACCACATACATGGAGGACGAGGCCGAGAAGCTCATGACCGAGTCCTTCTCCAAGAACTTCATCGACTACGAGGAGTACCCTCAGTCGGCCGGTAAGTGACCCCGAAAAGAGGGGGAGAGAGAGAGAGAGAGAGAGAGCGAGGGAAGCAGACAGAAAAAATTGAGAGATACCACACAATCATCTCCGGCGGGGGCTCGTCACTGACTCGGGCATGCCAATTTCCAGATATCCAGAACCGCTGTGTGAACATGATCGGGCGTCTGTTCAACGCCCCCACCGGCCAGGGCGACGGTGCGATCGGCACGAGCTGCATTGGCTCCTCCGAGGCCATCATGCTCGGGGTGCTGGCCATGAAGCGCCGCTGGAAGAACAAGAGAAAGGCCGAGGGCAAGTCGACCGAGAACCCCAACCTGGTCATGTCGTCTGCCGTCCAGGTCTGCTGGGAGAAGGCCACCCGCTACTTCGAGATCGAAGAGAAGCTCGTCTACTGCGCCGAGGACCGATACGTCATCGACCCCAAGCAGGTTGTCGACCTGGTCGATGAGAACACCATCGGCATCTGCTGCATCCTGGGCACTACCTACACAGGTGAGTACGAGGACGTCAAGGCCGTCAACGACCTGCTCGTCGAGCGCGGCATGGACACGCCCATCCACGTCGACGCGGCCAGCGGCGGCTTCGTCGCGCCCTTCACCGTGCCAGACCTCGAGTGGGACTTCCGCCTGCCCCGCGTGGTCTCCATCAACGTGTCGGGCCACAAGTATGGTCTCGTCTACCCCGGCGTCGGCTGGGTCGTCTGGCGAGGCGCCGAGTACCTGCCCCAGGAGCTCGTCTTCAACATCAACTACCTCGGTGCCGACCAGAGCTCCTTCACCCTCAACTTCTCCAAGGGCGCCTCGCAGGTCATCGGCCAGTACTACCAGCTCATCCGCCTCGGCAAGCACGGCTACAAGGCCATCATGTCCAACCTGACCCGGACCGCCGACTACCTCTCTGACTCCCTCGAGGCTCTGGGCTTCATCATCATGTCCAAGAAGTCCGGCGAGGGTCTCCCGCTGGTAGCCTTCCGCCTGAAGGCCAACGAGGATCGCGCCTATGACGAGTTCGCCCTCGCCCACCAGCTGCGCGTCCGCGGCTGGGTCGTTCCGGCCTACACCATGGCCCCCAATACCAACAACCTCAAGATGCTGCGCGTCGTCGTGCGCGAGGACTTCACGCGCAACCGGTGCGACTCTCTCATTGGGGACATCAAGCTGTGTATTCAGCTGCTCGACCAGATGGATGCAGAGACCATCAAGAAGCACCAGGAGTTCATCAACAAGCACCATATGCATAGCGCCAAGTCCACACACAACCACCCCAAGTACAAGGTAAGAAGACACAAATGTCATCATCCACCCGCAGAACCCTCCCCTGTGTATTTTGTTTATTTTTGTGTGTGTGTATGTGTGTGTGAGAGAGACCAAAATGACTGACATGGCCGGGCCTCCCTTTTAGAACGAGAAGCACTCTCTTGCGGGCAAGACTGGCAAGACCCATGCGGTGTGCTAAGCGGCTTTTCTGGTTGTATTCAACAAGACTTGGTTTCTTTTGACTGGTGGATAGCAAATGAAAAAGCAAGCGATCATCTTTCTTCTTCAGACACGTTACCCTATGTGCTGTCAGATTGTTTTTGTTAAGAGACACGTGAACTCATGCAGGCAGGTCTCTAATCCCATCCAAACCCAAGTGCCTGAGATGTGATACCCGGGACTGCCAGCCATCTTCTAGTATGCTAGCAAGTAACCTCCGCCAGGGGAGATCAAGCATGATTCCTTGACCCTACAGTACAGCAGACCCTCCCTCCCTCGCCCCTTGATAATTAGCTACGCACTCTACATGTCAAGTCATGGGACTCCATACCTGACTATGCACGCGCGTTTCCACCCCTCAGCCCTACATCCTCGTTGCGTCACCATTACGAACACCACCTAGAGATGTCAACCGTGACCCTGTGACATTTCCCTAGGAGTATTGTCGGTCGTAGAGGACACAGCAAGGGGGGAACAGGCTGGATAGTCTCTATCCCCCCCCCCCCTCTTCCCCTTAACTCGAAGTCCGTTACGATTTAATTTCTTCCTGGAGACTCATAAATGCAGTATGGTTTCACACACGCACATCTCTGCCGACCATCAGCTTTCGTATCCAGTAGTACTATCCGTAACACAAATGTAACCCCGAAGAATCTGGGAATAGAAAAAAGAAAGAAAAAAAAGGGGGGCGAGAGAGACACAGAAAGAGAGAGAGAGGGAGAAAAAGCTCCCCCCCCCCCCCAAACTCCCTCTTTCTTCCCGACGGACCCCCAACCCCCTGGCCTCTTCTCGAGAAGCCGATCCTTCTCTATCCAAACTACTCAGCTGCCGAGAACCGCCCTTTGAAATTCGTGTGCGCACACCCACCCACCCACCCACCCACACACGCAGGCACCCGGTATACAACCCTCCCCGGAGGAAAAAAAAACAAAACCTTGATGGGAAGGGAGGGAAGAGGGCCCCCACTTGGCCGTCTCGCCTGCGGAACTCCGGCTCGCTTGACCTGATTGTAACTAAGATGGGTAAATAAATAAATAATGGAAAAAGAGAGAAGAGGTGTTGGGGGGGGGGGGCGGCATTCCCCTGACGGTGTACATTACTGCTATACTTTTCCCGTGTCGTTTTGTGCGCACCTCGAAGAGAAGCTGCACTGGGGATTAGAAAGACCAGGAAATAAATTAACATTCTTGCAGCTGCTTGCTGTACTTTTGTCCCTTGTATCCTTCTATGCCAAGATCTTCAAAGTAGACTCGGAAAGGAAAAGGAAAAAGAAGAAGAAAAGAAGAAAAAAAAGATACAGGTAGAGAGGAATTACCACTTACTACGGTGGTGATACGAGCAACGTACTTCCAGCAGCACAGGATCTTGAGGTTCCTCGCTACTTTTGTATAATGATTTTGTCAAGACCTCTCTTCCCCCGGTTTCTTTCTTTCCTTTTCTTTCCACTTTAGAATTCTAAGAGTGTGTAACTAAATGGTAATCACCTCTGAATCAGAAAAGAAAAAAACCCCCAAAAGCAAGTCTTTCTTCCTCCAAGTCTCCTGTATTTGATTTAACCTTGAGTAAATACTAAGTAGTAATAGCGGCCTTGCATTTGTATTGTTATGTACTATATACATTACATGCAAGCCTGAATTTTTGAGTGTGAGAGAGGGTTAATTATATAGAGTACACGGTGCGTGTATTTCGTGCTCCTTCAATCAAATCCTCCCCTAGATTATGATTCACCTTTTTTAGGTAGGTACAGATTTGGATATATGGCGGAATTTGCCCCATTTCCCATATAAAAAAATATATCCCAAGTATTCACTATTCCCCCCCCCCCTCCCCACCTCTCTCGCCACGGGCCGGTAGATGATGATGATGGACGAGCAGCCAGTCCACATTAAACAACAAACTTGTACAAAGCCCCCCCTCCCAGCCCAAGGGAAAAAGTCACCCCCTCTTTCCCTCAAAAGGGTCGGCAGGCCGCCCCCCCCCCCTTCGTCTGGCTCACTTTAGTTCCCACCTCGGCTTACACCACATTAGACGGTGGATCCCATCATAAAATTTTTTGTCCCTTTTTTTTTTCTCTCTTTCTTTCTTGTGTCTCGCACCCCTGCGTGCGGCGGAGACCCGGCCGCTAGAACATTCTTCGCCTTTCTTTTTTTTTTGGGGGGGGGGGGGGTGGTTTCTTTCCTTCCCTTCCCCTTTCCCGAACCCGAGATATCCGGCAGTTGGGCAGCCGTCTCACAAGCACAGTGCAAGCGCGCGGTGTTGTCAGCTTCCGAAAAAGGGAGAAGGGGGGTTGGGGGGGGGGGGGCGGTGGTGGCGACCATGTGTGTCTGGCGAGGGCTGGGCTGCGTGTCCTGCAAAGGGCAAGGAAAGGGGAAACGCCGTCAGGTCCGGAGACAATGTAGCGGACAACGCAAAGGTGACACCATCTTCTATGGTCTGTCCCTCCCTCCTCCGGGCCCCTGTGACTTGGAGGAACCCGATCAGGACCAAGCTTCTCCCACCTTCTCGATATCAATTATGTTGCCCGTCATATTGTGTTCCCTCTCCCCTGCAATGCCTAGATTGCACGGCCATGCGTTATTTAAATAAGAAAGAAAAAAAAGCAAAAAATCACAAGAGGAAGACGGTGTATTATTTCGCGCTCGTCAAAAAAAAAGAAAAAAAGAAAAAAGGATGAGGTTAGAGAGATAAGAAGGGGGAATCGCTCGCAAGGTAGACGCTCCGAAGGGGGAAAGAAAAAAAAGTAGATATATCATTTCGCTCTGTAGTCGTACACACACACACGGTATGCCATGCAACTCTTGTAATATATAACTTTTTTGGGGGGTTCATGGAAACAGTGAATCGTCCAGTAGCCGCGTTTGTCATTAAAGAGGGATAGATAGATGGATAGAGAGAGAATTTGGAGAGGAACAAGAGACGAGGAAGGCCTGGGCCGTGAATTGGGGAGGGTTGTTTGTATAGGCCGGTTCTCTCTCTCTCAAAAAGTGCTGCTGCTCTCTTGCCTCATCAGATTATGTTTCGGATGCTGATCCGTTCTGAACTATTCTTGACAGTACTCGTGGGACTGTTTCCAGTACTGCCGCCACCACCACCACCACCCACCACGTTGCCCGGCCTACTAGCACTGGGAGGTAGTGGTAGCGGCGGCGGGAGGTGTTGGCTCCCAAGACCCGACTCCATCTTTATCATTGATGGCGGCCCAGGAGGTGGCAAGGATGCGTTGGACGGCGGCAGCAGCGGCGCATGGCCCCAAGACCCAGCACTCGTAGGCGCAGTTGGTGTTGTGGAGCCCGACGCCAGACCGCGGATCAGATTGTCCACCTGCTCCCAGCCGCCCCAGTCGCGGCTCTCCTCCTCCATCAGCCCCGTCTGCGCCTCTACGCTGAACAGCGTCCCCGCCCTGGGTGGTCCTGAGGCAGGGTTGTGGCAGTTGGATGGTCGTAGCTGGATCGGGGCAGAGGTCTGCGCAGCCTGGGCCTCGTGCTCGCCGCCCGCCCAGACCCAGCCCGTCTCGGTGGCTGCCTGCAGGTCGGCGCTGACATAGACGAGGAGCTCCTCGTCGCGGAGCAGAGCATCGCGCAGGGGGCTCGAGCGGCCCATCATGGCGTTCGCAGGAGGGCCAGGCGGGGCCTGCGCAAAGTAGGAGCTGTATTCTGCCTTCTTGCCTGCCAGGACCGTCGCGAAGAAGGACAGGAATCGTCCACACGATACAGTAATATCTCGCCGGGGCCCGATGGCGGCGAGGGCGCGGACACACACGGCTGCCGCGTCGTGATGGCCCATGAGCAGGAGGAAGAGGGCGGACCGGAACACGTGGCTGGCGAGCAGGGCTGTTGCGCCGTCTGGAAGCTGTGGCGTGGTGCGCGCCAGGAGGGAGGCGGTCTCGAGCGCGGTATGCGTGCACTGGTCGATCGCGGCCATGCGCACGTCGGGCGGGCAGCTGGGCGTCAGGTTGTGTCTGTGGAGGAGCATGCGCACGTTGAGGAGATAGACCAGGGGGTTAAGCAGGTGCGGGCTCAGGGCGACCTGGGAAGCCGGGTCACAGGCTGGCGGAAAGGTCCGCAGGCACGAGGCGAAGTGCTGGTCAAAGGTCGCGAGGCGGGTTGTGGCGATCAGCGGAGAGGTGAGGGCTTTCCCCAGCGCGCCGTACGACCGCACGACGTTGATGAGCGCGAGGAGCGAGTTTGTGAGGGGCTCCGCGCCCGGCGGGACAATCATGCCGCCCTCGTGGATGTAGGCATCGTCCACGCCCGCGGGCAGCGCGACATCACAGTCTGCGTCGTCGATCAGCATCGGCCGCCCAACCTCCACGGCCAGGGTGCGGTCGAGGACGTAAATGGTCCACCAGGTCCTGCGCCTCATCTCGCCCTCGACGATGGGCCACGGCCCACACTCTGAGTAGAGCCCTATATCTTGCGCGACACGCACAGCGTTGCCCAGGCAGTTCCACGCCGCGGATTTGAGGTTCATCTCGTTCAGGACCATCGACTGGAGCAGGGGCGTCCGTGCATCATCGAGCACAAAATTGTTGCTCCAGGGGTCGACCACCTTTCGCGACATCTCGAGCAGCTCTGCTGCGCGGTAGGACCGCTCGGCTGGTGCGTCGGGCGTGAACAGGCTGCCCAGCGCCAGCACGGCGAAGAAGGTGGACAGGAACGACAGCGGTACGTTTGGTAGGTTGCCGGGCCTGTACATCTCTTCGATACCCTGCTCGAACGTCCTCCAGTGGAGGATAGGGAACATGCTGTGCGTAGAGGCGAAGTACGAGTCGATGAGCCGTTTTGTTGTCTGTATGGGGGGCAGGTCGGGTCTGTGCACGTCAAACAGCGAGGACAGGACAGGTTGTCGGTATGGTGCTGGCGGTTTCCAGGCGCCCTTGGAGAATCCCAACAGGTTCGAGCGCGCTCTGGGAAGGTCATGGGTCGGCGTTGGCCGCTGTCTCCTCTTTGGGTCTGCGCCTACGCTGGGAAGCTGGAGAGGGAGCTGCTCCATGCTGTCGACGTCCTCCACCGAGCCGTCCTTCTCCGAGATCATGCGCCGCAGCGTGCTGTTCTCCCTCCTGATGCGCTCGTTCTGCTTCTCGAGGTCCTGCACCTGCTTGATGGACGACATGCGGCGGTTTGTCTCCTTGGTGAACTGGCACTTGACATTGCGGCTGGAGCACTCGGAGCAGCTCATCGTCTCGGTTGCGTCGCACTTGACCTTGCGCTCGCGGCACGCATCACAGCTCGGATCCTTCCTCCTCTGACGGTAGGCTCGCTTCTGTTGCTGCTGCTGCTGCTGCTGCTGCTGTTGCTGCTGTACATTGTTGGTACTGGAGCCGCCGCCGGCAGAGCCGGGAGGAGGAGGGAGCTGGGCATTTGCGGTTCCTGGCGTGCTGGCCACCGAGTCGTTGGATGGCAGCGACTCCCGTCCCATGATAGTACTGGCGGTGACTGGTGTGTACGGCTGAAAGGCCGTGGACTGGTGGAGTGAGGAGAGCGAAGGGATACCAATGGGATGTGGTGCGGGCGGCGGGTTTGACCTCGCACTTGTGCTCATCAGCCCCCCCAAGTACTGCGGCGGTGGTGCTGGGGAGGTGGCGGAGGAGACAGACGAGGAATCGTATGACCTTGTGGAAGGGTTTGGGGATCGAGGATAGGGATTGTGTGACGCAGTAGCCATGTTTGTGTTGTGTAGGCGTTTGTTGGCCAGACGTTCTGCTGCTGGTTCCCCCTTCTTTCCTTCTTTCTTTCTTTCTCTCTTCTTCTTCTTCTTCTTCTTCCGAAATGAACTCCACAAGCTCTCCCAGCAGGCGAGGTCCTCGGCCGGAAAGGGGGGGGGGTGGTTGTTTTCTATCAAGGAAACATGCAGCTTAGGTCCTTCTCGTGATCCCCTTGGCGGCTGAGTTTCCCCCCGTCTTCCAGCTTAGCTGACCGATGGGCGAGACTCGCGGATTATGAGGAAGAGAAAGGTTAAGGAGGGCTGCAAGAAGTCCGACGTGGTGGTCGCAGTACCCCTTTGCCTCCCCCCTCTGCGGTTTTCCCTCCAACCCAGACCGAGGTCTCGTTCTGTCTGGCTCGTAATCAAAAAGGCTGATGGTAGTGGGCGTATCTGTCTGTCGATTAGAGAGCTGGCAACGCAAGGATGTCTCAACTCCTCCCTAAACCCTCCCCCTAAATTTCGCCCGGGAGGTCCAGTCGATGTCTTCCTCGCCACGAGACCAGGCAGTGGCTCTGCAGTTCCTTGTGCAACCGCCGGTACTTTTTCTGGTCCACAATTCGTTTGCTGGTCTGCTTGAGCCCGGCTCGCACAGTCTCCCGCGAGATGTTCGAGAACCACACACAGGCGCGACCTTTTAGGATCCCAGTACGTCGTGTGAGGCTCGTGGAGGGGACGTGCTGCTGTAGCGGCTGCTCGTGCGCAGGCTATCATCCAATGGGGCCAAAAAACCAACAAACAAAAAAAAAAAAGAGAGACTTTTTGAGGGAAAAAAAAATAAAAAATAAAAAAAATAAATAAATCCCCTGACCAACGGATTGCTGGCTATTTGTTCCTCCTCCAAGGGAAATAGGAGAGAGGACACAGCCGCACAGAAGGCCTGCAACACACACGAGAACAACAGGAAGGGCAATGCCGGGAACAGAGCCTTCCGTACGAAAAGATACAGAACAAGTTCCACGACGGACCGGTCGAGAGGCGGGAACTGTGCGAAGGCTAGGGACAGGACTGGACGGGGCCCCGGGTGGGAAGAAGGAGCCTTGCCTGCCTGCTGGAGGCCGGGAGGCGCATGCAAGTAAGAGGAATAAAGCTTGTGCAGGTGGCCGAAGGAGAAAATAAAGGATCTAGTCCTGGGAAATCGAGTGGTGGGAAAGATGGGTGACTACTGCAGTATAATAATAAATGGCCATTCCAGGCCAGCCCACACTTTCCCCCCTCCTCTCAAATCAGGCTAAGGTCCAGAGAGACAGAGAGAGAGACACACACGCACACACACACAGACAGATAGAGAGAGAGAGAGAGAGAGAGCTCTCAGGAGGAGTCAACGGATCTTTCCACAAGCCCAAGGAGGCTCATCTTGCCCTGAGGAGCCTAGGCAGTGCAAAAGACGGGTGGAGAGTGGTTGAAGAGGGTAGAGATTCTCAGGTACGTACAGGTACATCGTTTTACCTAGCCTCCCAACCCACTCGCATGTCATCAGGGGTTTCCATTTGCTGGGTTAGGATCTTGTGGGCCGACCGGGGCTCTCCGCGTGTCCACGATGGATTCGGGACAATTATCTGAAAGAGAGGAGTCTTAACAGGCCTGGATGGACCTCCCTGGCATGGTGGGACAGGGGGGAAGGGGGGGTGTGTGTGTGTGAAAGAAGAAGGGATCAAAGTCGGCACTGGCACTGGCACTGGCACTCTCTCTGCCTGGCACTGACTGATATTCGTCTCGATAGGCACCACTGGCGTGTTTCGAGGTTCGGGAGGGGGGGAATGTGGGCGGGCGTCTGTCTCTTTTTCCCTGGATGGCGAATCGCTAGTCATGGAACCCCCCAAGCCGGACCACCCTCAAAAACCGGGGGCTAGCGGCGTGCCCTTTCTCATGTGTGAGTGAGTGAGTGTGTGTGTGTGTGTGTACATAGTACGAGAGAGAGTTGGCATCAAGGAGTAGAGAGGTGAGCCTTTTCCTTGTAAGACCTTGGCCCTGGCAGCCGGGTGTGCGTCGAAGAGCCGGTCTAGTCTCCGGATCTTAGTACGGAGTCTGGATTAGCGAGTACCATAGTACGTACCATAGGGGGAGGGGGGGAAGGGGGGAAAAGTGAGATCTCCCTCAAGAAGCTCTGGATGTGCCCCGGATCTAGGCCAGAAATGCACCCGGCGGCCCGACTGTGAGTCGTGTTAAACGGCCAGGCCCGTCCTGACGAAGCTCGAGAGACGGCAAGAGAGCTGCTACTGTGGCAGCAATGCAATGCTGGGTCAATGTCGGTCGGATGAAGATGTACCCATAGCGTAGCAGTAGATTCCTGGAGGCTTGCTTCGCCCCAGCGTATTGGGGAGACATGCAGTGGATCATCAAAAGGTTGACCAGTCGGATGCTGCTAGGGCTGTACCAAGGACCACCAGACTATGGTAGATCAGCCAGTCTCTGGACCGAAAATTCAGACACACACCACTCTCTCTCTCACACACACACACACTCTGCGCCGCGATTCCCTCCTGCCTCCCCCACCTCCCTTTTCCTTTTTGTTTTGGTTTTCTCCCTTCCTTTGTTGTTGCCTCTCTCCGGTTGTGTGGTGCCATTGCTTCTAAATATGTCAAGGTTCCGACCGATGGCGAGGGGTACCGAGATCATCTTCATGCAACTGGGGCCATCCTTTCTTGAAAGCGTATTGGTTCTCATTCCTGATCTCTCTGGGGGTGTGGGTTTGAGGACGACGTACCTAGGTGCCTAAACGAGCTCTCTATGCCATCATGCCTAAACTTGTCTAAATCTGGTTGAATATTGGACTTCAGTAGTATCTTCTCCTCCCTGAGCACATGATGGTATAGTCAGTGCACACACAAAAAGAAATTACCCCCCCCCCCCTTTTTTTTTTCTTTCTTCCACCCCCTCCCCTCCTTTTCTTTTCTTCTTCTGTTTATGCTTATGAAGGGACGGCTGGGCCCTGTGCGCTGGAGAAAGAAAGTAACCTGACCGCATGATGAGTGTTCCTGCAGCTGGAGCCAGTGTGGTCTGTGTGACCCACACCGACTGAAATCATGTGCCGTGTGTAACTCAAAGAACCCAGCCGTCCGGGGCGGCATGTCTCTCCTGCTTTCGACAGCTTGTCTTGGGGCCCTTGCCGCAGTTGGTGACTGGGGCCTTGTGGTGTGCAACCCTCGAGAGCAAGGTATTTATCCCCGTCCAACCCCCCCCCCTCCCTTCTCCTCCTTCTCCATGCGTTCATCTCTCTATTCTCTTGCTGGTGTGGTGTGTGGCCTTCTTGTCGCCGTTCGTTCTTTTGTCCGGTGACAAGCCTGGCTGCGACCTGATCTATCTCCTACAGCGCCAGAGAGGGCTTGAGGCCAGTAAGCTTGTTCTGTAGCTGCCGCACCATGGTCGGGTTGCTAGCGATTGGCGGACCCGAGGTTCGGGAGATTTGCTGATTGGAGTGTGCTGCCGCGCCGGGAAATATTTCTTACTCCTGGTCTGGACAGGCATGTCTTTGGCCATGTGGACTGTGGAATCGGTCCGGATCGCCCTTCGCTTCGCATGAAACGGACTGCCTGCCCGGCTCGACGGGAAGAAAACGTGCACAAGCCGTGGTGGACCAGTTGCCAGCCGTTAACTGTGTCAGACCTTGGTAGTGATAGACATGCGAGCCCCTCCCCGAACGGAGTCCGTCTTTTTAGGTGCTATGTATTAGCTCATGCAATATTGGTGCATAGTATGAGCAAGACGACCAGACTTTTTGACTGACTCTCTCGCCTCTCGGGAGAGGGAGGGATCTTATCAGATCCACCCTGATACTTAGGGCGTATTCTGGTCTCACATTTCCGACTCGCAAAGCAGTCGTCGGCGGCGGCTGAGAAACACCTTGCTGGCGCTCCTTTCAGGCGCTCACGGTCGTCATGTTACCGCCCTATGCCAGCATTGGAGGTCTTGACGCCTCGCCGGCTTGATATATGATACATACCATGATAGTACGTCTGCGCCAGTCAGGGGCGGGAGCGAGCTGGTCGTCATCAAGGACGTGCAACTATCGTTAGCTTCGCCCAAGGCCCACAGGCCGCGCAGCCGGTCCAGGACCACCTGTCGTGGCGCACCGAGGGCCTGGGTACCGCAATTTGTATACGGGGCACACAAGGACGGATTGTGGCACATCCGTTCCGCGTCCTTTTTTTTTCTCTCTCTTTCTTTTTCCTTCTTCTTCTTCTCTTCTTTCTTTCCCTTCTTCTTCTGCCCCATCATCCTACTGCTTCTTCTCGTCACAGCACACAAGTCCCAGCAGGTTCCTGGTTTGGTTAGGGCGGACAGCAAACCAGGAACTTGGAGCAGAGCAGGGGCGTCGGCAAGTCGCGGAAAGGTGTCGTAGCAGAGGTGTCTTTTGACGGCAGATACGACAAGAGATGTCATGTTCCATTCTGAGCATGCTCCGCTCTCTCTGCATGCTGCTGCAGGGTGGAGGCCACGTGCATCTCTGCTTGCAGGATAACCGTCGCGATCTCGTCTGGGTGTATCACTTCTCACACGGACAGGAGCCCCTCGGAACCGTTTGTTATGTGACCTTGCTGTGGCTTGACCTGGGTGGAGTGGGTCCAAGCCAGGAGCAAGCAAGTCTGTTGAAGAAGACTACTATGCCGCCCCCCCTCCTTCTCGAGATATCTGAAGCTGTTTGTCAAGAACACGTCAACCATAACCAACTTGACAAGATTATTTGGGGGTGGCCAGAGGATGGTCAAGACGACCAAGAGATTATGCCCCATCATAATCATCTGGCATAGCGTCACGGCATCTGTCTGACCACATATTGTATGTCCATCTGGGAGGCGCTGCTGTCTGTTGTGCAAAGACATGCCAGCGGGATGCTCTCTCGTTCCTCTTAAAATGGTTGCATGTCAGGACCCGTGTGCGACGCGGCTGGAGGACGGAAAGTGATCCTCCTGTTGTATCCAGCACAGGGCCATGTTTCATCAGCCGTGGCTATGCGACAGGTCGATCACCGGAGACGTTGCGACCTCTGGGCACCTGGCGACCACACGTTCTGGAAGCCCTGGAAGCTGCTGACCTGCAGGCGAATATGTATGTAGGGGAGGCAGTCTTTCTCTTTCTTTTGGTAGTGGGAGTCTGACCCGGCAGATCGCCGAGATCAACCAATAACCCGCAAACGCCTGGTGTTTTCTCTCCTCCCCCCGTGGATGTGTCGAGACTAGATCGAGGGGCTTCTGGTGTCCCTCTGAAATGGATGACTGACCCAAGGATGGGAGTTGTGCATCGTGGAAATAATGAACAGTGAACAATGAACGGGTGAATAGTGACAGATGAGGTTAGAATGACCCGTAAGGTCGAGTCTCAACTGGTGGAGGGTGGTGGTTTCCCGGCGAAACGTTGAGGTTTGAGGTAGATCGCGGGTCAGCAGTGACCCCACACGGGAGCTTAGCCAGCTGTACCTGCCAGTATTGTATTGGTTTCCCGGCGAGAGTTAGGTGCATGCTGCACTGGATCGCACCTGCGGTCGATTTGTACAGGGCAGGGCCAACCGTGCCAACCTGCCCACCTGCCCACCTGCCCACCTAACAGACAGACCAGATCTGGACAGGCTTTAACAGTGCCAACAGCCTAATTGCTAACCCATCTCTCTCCCCACTAAAACTAATTCACCACCCACCAACTCTTTCCTCTTCTCCCCACCTCCGCATCCACATCCACACCTTCCTCCTCCTCCTCTTCTTCCTGCTGCCAAGGAGGAACCGTTTCGAGACACCGCTCCCTTGCCTCTCTTTCTCCCTCTGCAAAGCTGCGGAGGCAAGCCAGTCAGCCGTCATTTCTTCTATATTCGACCACCAGGAACAGGACAAGAGGAGGGCTTAGGCTGAGGCCTAAAACCCTCGCAGCAAAGACGCAGACAACCAAAAGCTACTCAACCGATCCCTCCCGTGATACCAAGAAGAGAAGAGGTCCTAGACCCCCTCGTTCATCTGGTCCCAATCTCATCTCCCTCTCTACAACACCACCTGTCGCACACAACAGAACGAATGGCGGACTGGCATATCGGCAACAGGATGGATGGCCCCTCGCCAACTCCCCCCCTCCCCCCCTGGCTGCGATCCACATCGTCAATTAACTCCTGGACCAGGACTGGTGATCAGTGACTGCCCTGCAGAGACAAGGGAGGGAGGAGACGGGGGGAAGGGTGTTGGTAGGCTTACTTACTGCCCAGATCCTCGGGAGTTCGGATGCCCCCAGGTGGCATCTGCCTGCATATGGTTATGGGCCGCAGATGTTCCATCTTTTGTGGTCTCAACAACGTGCTCGACGACATGTGCTGCTGCACATGACAGGATGTAACAACGTGGCTCTGCCCTTGGCCTGCCCTTTCCGGCCGTGGCTGAGGTGAGGTGAGGTGAGGCGAGGTGAACAAGCTTTGTACCAGCGCTGCTGCTATCAGTACCCGAGTACTGATCTGATATCATTCATTAGCACCAGCTACCTCGTGCCCTACTACACTGCGACGACTCGAGCCCGTCGAGATGACGTTGGGTCTGTTGTCGGTTTGAACCACGATCCCCCCATGAGCGACATCTCGCGCTTCACCCGGAAGGGAAGTCGATCGCGCGCAGGATTTACTCTTCATCTGTTCCACATTTGACAAAAAAAGACCGAGGTCCAGAACTCTTCTCTCGCTGCGATCCGTCTACAGGTCTGGATAACCCAGGAAGGGGGGGGGGGGCCCATATTTCCAGTCCCTGCTGTCTGGAGCCGGCTGTTGGTTCCGCGCCATTCCTGCTGCCCTCCAGCAGCAGCAGCCGCCAAATGACACCCCTCCCCCCCCCAATCCGACAACCTGCGGGCTTCACTGGCTGGCGACTGTGTGTGTGTACCTTGGCCAAATCCAGAAACCAGCTCGCGCTGATGATTTGCACCGCCTTTTTCTTTCCCCCTACCCCAAATGAGGAGGGCTCAATCTGGTCAAGATCATCATAGACCTCATTATTCCTAGTACGACTCTGAACAGCAGGGGAGATTGGCATCGACAAGATACGATTCATCTCGGCTTGCTCCGACGGATGCTGTGCGCCGAACATTATTCCGCACATGCGTGTGTGTGTGTGTGTGTGTGTCTGTCAGTCTGTATGCTGGTCGAGTCCGAGGCATGGTTTGACATCACGCAAGACCGTGTTGCTGTACCAGAGTACTGTGGTGGTGGTGTACACTCATACACGGCTGGCTAGCTGGTATGTATACTATGGTGCCATAGTAGCTAACTAAACTAACCCACCAGCCCAGCCCTTGTCTCGGTGGCTTCCCACGCATCAGACAAAAAAGATTGTCCAGCGTCCCATGTGGCTGGATCCTGGCAAGGAGGCCCAAGCCGGTTGGCCGGATGCCGAACGTCAACGTCAAACTGCCACAGCCTTGCAAGTGCCCCGGACCCTATTATGGGTGGTTCCGCCGGAGCGCTGTGTTTTGCGCCATGGCTAGCCTGGCTTGGCCTGGTCTGGTCTTCCTGGCAAGAATCCCCCCCCCTTCCCTTCTCAGATGGGCTGGGTGGCTTGTCTCTGACAGCATCGCCGACCTTTTCTCTCTCTTTTTCTTCCTCCTGATCAAATGACAAGGGGAATCCGAGTGCGATCTTGGTGCCAGGCGCTTGTGTGTGAGACCCTCCTTTTTCGGTACGGAAAACGGGACACCAGCTCGCCCTAGGCCTGGCCGATAGGTTGACTTGAATTATAGCTCAAATGGCGCAGCGAGAACTCATTTTGTCCCCCTTCGCGGCCGCCTGCTTCACACACACACACACCGATCGTCTCGAAACGGTACCGACTTGTGACCACCATTTTCGGTGCACGACAGATACATACTATGTATGCAGATCCTTTTCAAATGAGGCATGTATCGTGCATGGACGCATGGTTGGGTGCCTGCACCCTAGAATAATCATGCTGCATTGGTGATAAATCTACTCTGTGCAATGGCTAGTGGAGGAAGCAGTACTTGACAGGATGTTGCGCACCCCCCCCCCCCCTTCTCTCTAGTGGACGCCAAAGTTTGTGTGTGTGGTTGGGTGCTAATACTCGGAAAAGGGCCATGGGGGTGTGGTGCTGGTGGTGGTCTGGTTGGTGCTGCTGCAGCTGAGGAGGAGGAGGAACAAGGAAAGGCTTCTTCCGCAAACCATATTCCCACCTGAAAATGGCACCTCACTCCGCTGTAGCTCCGCCTCGTGGAACCACCTTTTGAATATCCGCTCTTCACTGGACCATCACCAGTGTTTCCAGGATCACAGACCTCGACGCATTTCTACAGGCTAGCCAGACGAAAGGCCCCCCCCTCCCCTCTCCCCTCCTTCGGAAACGAGTCCACTTTCGTCTCCTACATCCAGCAGCTGCTGGGGGGGAGGGGGGAAGGGGGATGGTGCAGGCAAGCATGATCTTCCGATGCGGAAGACATTGCCAGATTGCTAATGTAGGCCCGCCGTAACGTCACAGAATAAGAGAGGGCAAAAAAGAAAGAAAGGAAGGAAAAAAAGAAAAAGAAAAAAAGGGACAGCGATGTCCATCACGGCATATCACATTGGCCTGTCGGGCAGCTGGGGCAGCGATCCTCCTGTTAAGCGACTTGCATGCTGTCTTTGTCTCTGCTCCATTACTCGTGTCCTACCCCTCCAGGAGTCTGGCTGATCGACGATATCCCGCGCTTTAATTTCCTCGGACCTTGGCAGACAGAAAAACAGGGCACGCCATGAGAATGCACAAAAGCCCGATGGCGCTTATGGCGCGAATGCAGGCGCGGTGCGGTAATAATCCCAGGCTGACAATAGATTTCCTCCCCAAGACCCTGGAAAATGCCGATCTAGCTTGCCGCGTGCCGCGTTGAAACCTAGGCACGGAGCAGTCTAGACTTTGGGGAGAGCCAGAGCTTTGGGCCCGCTGCCCGCTGCCCGCTCCCTCTCTCTCCCTCTCTCTCTCCCTCCCTCCCTCCCTCTCTCCCTCCCTCCCTCCCTCTCTCTCTCGCGCGCGCGCGCTCTATGTGTGTCTCTCATCTCGGAAGGCCCTCACCGATAGTAATCACACCTTCATCATCGTGCAGGAAGAAATACCGCAACTTGACTAGTGCTCAGACGTAATCACAGTATCCCTTCAGGACCTGGGGCTCTGGCTCTCGCTTGCGATGACGACGTACAACCTCCGGCGGGGGCGGAGGGGGGCGATGCCGCGTCTCCTCTACGTACAAGAGATATACCCCTTCCTTGGACAGTACACGGAGCCTGTACGACCTGACGTATAGAGTCATAAGTGCCAGTGTTATAGGTCCACGACGACAGCCTTCCCCCCCCCCCTTTCTCTGTGTCCTGGGGAGCGAACGGCGGCGGCGGTGGTCTGGCGCCATGATCATCATTCCTCGTGTGGTGCGCGTCGTTCTTGGGTTAGAGGCAGGAAGGGGGGGGGGGATTGGGTGGGTTATGAACGACCCTAAGACCCGAGAGACAGAGAGCGAGAGAGAGAGGGGTATGTGGGTGCACCAAGCCCACAGCAAGCACTTGCAACCCTGGGTCCTCGCTTAGTCGGCGCAACTCGAAACGCATGAACCGTGATCGCGGGACACATACCCGAAGGAGGATTACAGCCCGGAAGCTAGGGCACCAGAGGGGCCAGCCGATTGCCGAGTGAGCCTGACCCGCCAAGGAGGTGGTGTGGCAACCGTGGCACCGCTGGGAAGGGTCCGGTAGAAGCAATGCGTGTCAAGTCCTAAAATAGTCCCGTGGCAGCCTTCTTGGGTACGCTGCCGCTTTCTTGTCACCGAAGGTCCCAATCAGGCAGCCCTCTTTCATCCCGTCCTGGTGACACCCTCTCAAACAGCAATGAGGTGCTGCTTTTTCTTCTTTTGCTTTCTTTCCTATTCGGAAGGGGGGTACTGCCAAGGAGGAAGGGGAGAGGGGGGGAGGGGGGAAGCGTGAGATCGTCAACATTAGAGCCTGGGGGTTGGAAGGGGGGGGGGAGAAGACAAGAGAGGCCGCTGCCCAGTCGCTTTGCGGCGCCGATCTGAACAGCAAGGGGGGGGGGTTCTATTGCTGCTACTACTACTACTACTACTACTGCTTGCTGCTGCTGCTTGCTACCGCCGATCCATTGCAGCTTGCAGAAGAGCAGTGCGAGGGTAGAGTAAGGAGTCAACAACCCCTACGTCCTTTTGGGATCGGCGGCGGCTCAGGCCCACGGCCATGGCCCCGACCGCCCAAGCGATACGTACCACTACCATGGTCTGTTTGCGTGTGGTGGGCCCGACATATCCACCCTCTCGGCAAGCGCACGAGTCGTGGACAGCCGTTGGGAGATAATCTGTGCAGGTCCTATGGTCCCTGTAAACCCAATTTGCTGGTGAAGGTAATGTTGAGGGCAGATCTCAGCTTTTTTTTTTTTTTTTTTTTTGGCTTAAATGACGCTGGCGAGTCGCCGGCTGGCCACCCATTCCGGTAGCCTTCCGATCACGAAATCGCGGAGGCGAACCTGCTGAGCTGTTATATGTTCCCTGGGAAGGGGTTTAATAATAATAATGAAAAGGAAAAAGAAAAAAAATTAGGATCAGGGCTCTGCGCCGCGGCACACTGTACAGGCGATGTTGTCCTTGCTTTCCATTTTTTACCTCGGCTCGACAAACCAAATTATGCTTGATGCTGGCGAAGCGAGCTCCTCCTGAATGGTCCAGCTGTGGCTCCCACGTTGTTATCAGGTGGCGTCTCCTAGAATGAGGTTATCAACCAACCAGCAAGAGAAAGGTTGAAGGTTGACGCTCTTCCCCTCTTCCCCTCCCTCTTCCTCTCCCTCTTCCTCTTCCTCTCCCTCTCCCTCTCCCTCTCCCTCTCCCTCTCCCTCTTTTCTCTCTCCTCTTTTCTCTCTCCTCTTCCCTCCTTCTCCCTCTCTCCTCCTCCTGCCTATCCTCTCTGAAGAATTGGGAAGGCTGGAGGAGAGATGGCGACACCCGACGTTTAGCCGCGACCGTCTTGTTATTACAAAAACTGATCTGATCATTCTGATGATCATCTGGGCACTTTGGCAACCTTTCTAACTGGCATGGTTCACAGGGGTTAACCATGCCATGTTGCTCCCCCCTCCCCTCTTCTCCCCCAAAGTTGTGCACGTCCAGACCGCACCTAGAAGGAGGCTAGTTTGCTATCACGTACTCTACTGCCCACATAGTATTGTTGTGCCTGACGTGTGCTCCCGTCGTCTCATCTGCGTGGCATTGGTGGAGTTCCACGCCTTTGGTTCTTCCTAGCGGGACTTGAAGCTATTCACATGATTACTGATGATAAGAGGATTTCTCTCCCTTTCTTCGTATGGGTATGCAGCTGCACACGTGCGCATCATTGCTGAACGTGACGGAAACCGCCAACGTATCATGTCAATAGTGATAGAAAAATACATTTTGTCTTATTGTGTTTAGATTGAGGAGGAGGAGGAGGAGGAGGAGGAGGACTCTAGATGGCAACTTTGCGTCTGGCATCTTTTTCGTAGGAACCTGCCCTTGAATTCATATCATCCTGTGCTAAAGTAGAGATTCACCGAACACAGCCTACCACTCTCGTTTGGGTCTCCTTCTCGAGGTCTTGCCTTGAGCTAGGCACCCTTTGTTCAGTAGAAGAACTCAGCATTGCAGCCCGGCCCCAGCTTTTTCTCATACCCGGCATTCTTATGAAACGCCACGGTGAATCCTCTTGGATCGGGAGGGTAGTGTGGCGACAGGGGGGCAGCGAGTTGACAGCCGTTTTCTCTCTCTCTCTCGTTCTGGATGAACCTCTTCCCCCCTTCGGAAGGAGATGGATGAAAATGAAGTGTTCTTTCGCAGCCGAGGTGCTCTGAGCAGGTTCCCGCCTCCTCGATCCCCTGAGAGAAATTGGGTGAGCAAGAAGAGGGCATATTTCGTCCTGGCTCATCGAGCAACCGTTTTCTCTCTCACGTCTTGTGTTGGGGAAATTTGAGCCTTCAGCCGAGCTCAAGGGCACCCTTGTCTTTCCTGCTGCCTCTGCCATCTGGAAAAGGGATTTGAGATCAGACAGGTTTGGGGAAAGGTTTGGATAAGGACAAGACTGTCCAGGTTTGTCCTTTTCTTCTTCTGCTTCTCCTTCTATCTGTGACATGCTATGTCGAATATGACTTTGTAAAGATAGAACTTTTGAGGGAGTGCATGTCAACAGGAGGACAGTTGCAATGTCATCCCATCCATGCCATGTGATGCGCACAGCTGGCCCTTGGCCATGCCGATCTTTGTGTGTGTTTGTGTGTGTGTGTGTGTGCGTGCGTGTGCGTGCGTGCGTGTGCGCGCATTCCTTCCCTCCCTGCAGAAACACAAAAGGTTATGCCCGCTAGGAGATAACTTTCGTTTCGCGGTTTCATGCCCTCCCGAGAACCTTAAAAAAGGTTGCCATCCCGCTGTGCCCTCTCTCTCTCTCTCTCTCTGACGGCGCGAAGGTTTGGCCTGATGTTTGTGCGCCGCTTGGCAGGCAAACAACCACAGGGGATCTCCAAAGGCATAAGAAAGATCGCTCTCTCTCTCTCTCGGTTAGGAAGCATTTTTCTTTGCTATACCTTGCGTTTGGAAGAGGGAGGGGAGGGGGGAGGGCAACTCAACCGGCTTCATGTAGTTCATGGTACCGGGTCCAAGAGGGGCATGCCTCCCGTTTTCCCAGAATGCACCATACAAGAATCATCCAAAGTGTGAAATCCCCCTCCCCTCCCCCTCTCTCCCCCCCCTTCTTTCTTTTCCTCTCATATATCCTTAGAAACCTTTGGCGCGTGCTGATCACTGCATCTCCTGCCGTGGGATCCTCAGACTGCCGATCACTGATACACTTGGCCTGTTCCCCCCCCCCCCCCCGGCTGGCCATCACAACGGTGATGGACGAGCTGGAAGGGGGAGACAGTGAAGTCTTTTTTTCTCTCTCTTTCTCTTTGTAGTCGTCTTAAAGCCTGGGCTTTGCCATGTCTAGCATGACGACAAACCTTCGGATGACACGGTCGCCCAGCCTCAGCTGCTGTCATTGCCCACTTGGACTGGTGATGATGATGATTGTAGCTTGGTGCTGCGTTTCTCCCTCCTCAGTCTCGTACTCCACTTGAAGCACAAATTCTCCATTGGTAAGGAACAATATCGAAAGTGATTGTGGGGAGGGGGGGGAGGAAGGCATGGACTGAACGAAAAACGCTACACTTCCGATCATGTCATCTGTAGGCCGTGCAAAAGAGAGAGAAGAGAGAGAAGAGAGAGAGAGAGAGAGAGAGAATAGAACACTCTATCTGCCGCTCATTTGCTGTTTGTCCAAGCAAAGGGGGGGAAAGGCTCGGAAACGGGAAAGGAGAAGAGGGGGGAGGAGAGACAGAGAGAGAGACTGTGTACGAATCTGTGTGTGTTGCCGGCCCCGAGGTTTGACCTGCAAGGCGAGAGCCGTGATACCTCCTCGACAGACAAGATTCGTTTCATCCGGTGGCTCATCCCTTTTGGGGGGGGGGGGGGTTTCGGCTAGCGCTGCCGTGATGACGGACATGTAAGCCTCAGCTTTGTGGTTCTCATACCAGGTACCCCAGAGTTACAGTACCCAAAAGAAGAGGGGAAAGGAGGAGGAGGAACAGGAGGATGGATGCTCCATAGACCGGGACACACCCACTTTCTCTCCGCACCCTGTGACTGCCGACAACAAATGAAAAGCCTATCTTCTCGATTGTGCAGTTATAACACATGCGTGACACATATAACGCACGCTATGACCTGTTGCTGCTGACGAGTACTTACAAGCCTGGCTTAACCCTGAAATGTAACATGAGGCGGAAAGAAGAAGAGGGGGGGCGGGTTGGGATTAGCATCTTTCTGTCTCTCTTGTCTCTCTCTATCGTTCCTTTGCCAGATTAAAAAAGGGCTACGCAGTCAGGAGATGTGATTCAATGCGCCAACCAACAAAAGAACCCCTGAACCTGCTACGTCTGTCCGTGGTAGGGTGGAGAAGTCCGGCCTTGGCCCCATGAAGACCAGCTGACTTGACTACCACGTAGCATAAGTCTTATAACATAAGTTATAGTGAGTGTATTGGTAGTTCCAGGCCTAGCGAGAAGCGCCCGAAGCGTTGGGTTTATTACCATAGTACTATGGTTATCTATATTGGGGCCGGTGGTGACGACGACGAATGCAGATCCGGGGTATTTAGGAGCGATCTTTTTTTTTTTTTTGTTTTTTTTTTGTTTTGACTTTTGACTCTCTCGTTTTCGGGATCTCGGAGATTGAGGAGTCAATCAGGTCAGAGATAAAGTTGCAGAGAAAAAGGTGAATAGGACAGGGTCACCGATCCGGTGCGATGGACATATCTTTGATGACAGAATGAGACAGACATACACGACTGGCGACGATATTTGGTGCTGCTGTGAAGCATTGATTGATTCGTTCCCATTCCCACTCCTGTTCTCATTCTCCTTTCCCCTTCTTCTTACACACACTTCCTCTGACTATCTCCCTCGGGCTGAATTGGTTCCCGGCGCTACCGGCGGATCTATTGAGTGAAGGAGAGAGAGAGAGAGAGAGAGAGAGAAAGAGAAAGGGAAGAAGACGAGGAGGGCAAAAAAAAAGCCACACGCATAGCACGCGCGCCGAACTGCCCCACAAGCCGGGCGCCTGACGCCATGCACACGAGAGAGAGAGAGAGAAACTAATACAGAATGAAGATACCTCGGCATCATACATAGCCTTGCAGCAAGTGGGTAAGTATGTAATGTAATCAATGAAAGATAAAAGAGGAGAAAGAGAAACGTGTATGATCCAGGTATGCTCAAAGCCACAGCACCAACGATCCGGCTACTTGATTATTACTACTGATAATCAATCTTCACCACCATAGTAGTAATTAATAACGAGAACAAAGAACAGACTGGAGCGGAACAAGGATGCAACTGCTAAGTACTTTGGAATCCAGCGCTGCCGTGCGGCGGTCGCCGGTTTCCACTGGCGCCGGTGGACTCTGTTCGCCCTGCTAGAGGCAACGAGGAATCGCGGGAGACGGAGTCACCGCTGGAGAGAGAGGGAAAAAAAAAAAAAAAAAAAAAAAAGAGGAGAGTAGGAGGGGAGGGAGAAAAACTCTTCGATGGGCCAGATGAATCTGTATTTTCCAGCCTCGACTCTTTATTCCAACTCTTTTGATTGATGGGAATCAGATAAACAGTTTCAATAAGTAAAAAGAATAATCAAATTCCTTTGAGACTGATTTATTATTGTCATACCATTTTCCCCAGACAATATCATTTTATAGTAATTTTTTTGGGGGTGTCTTGCCAGTACAAGTACAATAAGTTCACAGGAAGTGTCAAGACAAGACAACAAACGACGACAGTTTCCAGCCACTCATTCATTCACTCATTCATTCATTGTCTCTCTCTCTCTCTCTCCCTTACTAAGAGAATACTCAAAATGTGCAACCAGGCCATGCACGGCTTCCTGGCCGCCCTCCCCAAGTGCGAGCACCACATGCACCTCGAGGGCTCCCTCAGCCCCGAGCTCCTCTTCCAGCTCTCGGAGAGGAACAGCATCCCGCTCCCCTCGACCACTGAGGACCCGGCCTTTGCCTCGGTCGCCGCCCTCTACGAGCGCTACGCCAGGTTCACCTCCCTCGACGACTTCCTGCACTACTACTACATCGGCTTCACCGTGCTCCTCCACGAGTCCGACTTTGAGGACCTCGCCTACGCCTACTTCACCAAGGCCGCCGCCCAGGGCGTCCACCACGCCGAGGTCTTCTTCGACCCCCAGGTCCACCTGGCCCGTGGCATCCCCTACGCCACCATCGTCGGGGGCTTCACGGCCGCCCGCCGCCGCGCCGAGGCCGACCTGGGCCTCACCAGCCTGCTCATCCCGTGCCTGCTGCGCCACCTCCCCGTCCCGGACTCGCTCGCCTGCTTCACCACCATGCGCGAGGCCGGCCACTTTGCAGACGGCACCCTCGCCGGCATGGGCCTGTGCTCCACGGAGCGCGACATGCCGCCCTCGCTGTGGCGCGAGGTGTACGCCCTCGCCGCCGCCGACGGGGTGCGCCTGACGGCGCACGCGGGCGAGGAGGGCCCCGCGGCGTACGTGACCGAGGCGCTGGACGAGCTCAGGGTCACGCGCATCGACCACGGCGTCAACGCGCGCCACGACCCGCATGTCATGAGGAGGCTCGCCGCGGACAAGGTCATGCTGAGCGTGTGTCCCCTCTCCAACGTTGTGCTGCGGGGCGTGACCAAGGTGTCCGAGGTGCCCATCCGGGTGTTTCTGGAGAATGGGGTGCCGTTTAGCATCAACAGCGACGACCCGGCCTATTTTGGCGGGTACATCCTGGAGAACTACTGTGCGGTGCAGGAGGCGTTTGGGCTGAGCGTGGACGAGTGGCGGACCGTGGCGAGGAATGCTGTGGAGGGGAGCTGGTGTGATGAGGCGAGGAAGGAGGTGATTGTGGGAGAGATCGAGAGGGTCGTGGGTGAGTGGAAGGACAAGATCACGGCCTAGATGTATGAGAAGGGACGGAGAGGATGAGGAAGGGAAAAAAAAAAAAGTCGGGTTCTGGTTCTAGAATGGAAATATACAAAACAGAAAGCGCGCAATCACTTGCACACAAATGCTTTAGTAATTGTTCTTTTTAACTTCTTTCTATAGCAGTCTTGCTCACTCACTCACTCATCAACTGAGTAAGGAAGAGGGAAAAAGGAAGGGAGAATAAAGCAGCTATACATGATGGGATAGCATGGCCACACCTTGGAACGCCCAACAAATGCGTGCTTGATATGCAAAAGACGAAAACGAAGGAAGAAAGGAAAAGAAAAAAGGAAGGAAAGAGAAAAAGGACAGATCTAATGCCGAAGGACCATGTGAACCGATATAGAGGGGGAGAGAGGGAGAGAGAGAGACAAAGGGAAAACACATACACACACACACACATACACGACACCTTGCCTTCAGATCACAATACCCCTCTTGGCCCACCCATTCCTCCCTCTCCACGCCCACAGCACAAGCAGGCACCCAAGCCAGACGCTGCCCGCCATGCCCCAGTAGGCCACAGAGTAGCACTGCGTCCCATAACAAAAAAGATCGCCGTCACCTAAGTTGTTGTCGTCTCCGCTAGGAGGGCTGGGCTGGGGGCTCTTCTCCGCCCCGGCCTGGTACACGGCAGAATAGACAGAGCCCCAGAGCGCATTGCCCACCGCAGGAAATGTCGCCACGATACCCCAGTTGGTGCCAAAGTTTTCCACCCCCCAGATGATGGTGACGATGATGGGTGCGAGGGAGAAGAGGGCACCGTAGCCTGCGCCCACGCTGGCCGAGACGATCCAAAAGCGCTCTCCGTGGTTCTGGATCGCGCCCGAGGCCAGGACCGCCATGCCCAGCGACAGCAGGAGGGCAAAGAAGATGAGGAATGTGACGCGAGACACCGAGAACTTCATGCGCTGGAGCATGGTGGCGGGCGCGGCACCATCAGAAGAGGAAGGGAACTGGAAGTGCTGCGTGGTGGGACTGGGCGCCAGCAGGTCTGTGAGCGCACCGACGAGCAGTCGCACGGCGGTGCTGGTCGCACAGATGATGGAGACATGGGTGGCGGCTGTGGTGGCAGGGCCCAGGTGCAGGTGCGCCCCCGCGGGAGGGTACAGCGTCTTGATGACGGTCCCCATGTTATTGATGAAGGCCTCCGCAGGGCCAATGGCCAGAAAGAAGCCAGCAGCAAAGAACCACATGGTGTGGTCGCCGAGGAAACGCCGCGTCTCTGCATTCAGCACCACGTTCTTCTTGAATCTCGCATCATCCTCAAAGTCCCTGGCTGGGTCCAGAAGCCCGGCGTCTTCCCGGTGATCGTCATAGTCATCATCCTCGATGGGCACCGGCTCGATGTGCTCAAGCGTTCCGTAGCCGCCGGCGGGGCGCGAAGGTGTGAACAGCGAGCTGCCGTCCAGGAGACCGCTCCGCTCGAGCTCCTCGACGGCCTCGTCGATGAGCTCCTGCTCGTCGATGACCTTCATGGTGAAGGTGCCGATGAAGCCGACGGTGAAGAGCAGGATGGCGAGGAAGAGGAAGAACAAGAAGCAGTCCACATCGCCCCTGGAGCCACCCGGCAGCCTCTCGTACAGCAGCCTGCTCCCGACCTGGCTCTGCCACAACCCGCTGAGCCCGATGGCCGTGATGGGCACGGCCAGCGCCAGACCCCGGTGTTTGCCCTTGCCAAAGTTCTTGGCGCATGTTGCCACGGAGCCTATGTAGAGAGCGCAGGAGCCTATGCCGATCAGGATGAAGGCAAAGATCATAGCTGCATAGGAGAGCCGGTCGGGGCCGGCCCCGGCCCCGACCTCTGCGCCGTGCTTGTACAGTCCAGCCGCGAGCCCGTAGCCCACACCAAAGAAGACAGCCGAGAGCCCAGAGAGCGGGGCGGGGCCGTATCGGTCGCATGTATATCCGAACAACGGCACGGGCAGGTAGAGCGAGAAGCTCGCCACGATCGCGACACCGTTGACCTGGTACTGCGAGTAGTGCAGGCGCTCTTGGAACAGGTGCCCGTACAGCGAAAAAGCCGTGATGGAGCCCGCGCACAGCGCGGCTGCGACGGCGGTCACGAAGGAGATGTTGCGCGTCGTCACGAGCATGGCATGGCGTCGTCGGTGGTGGGAGGGCGTGAGAGAGTCGGAGCGGTAGGACGAGGAGGCGGGGCTGCTGTGAACGGAGGAGGCATCGTCGGTCGAGGAGGTTGGTCGGTGGAAGACGGGAGTGACTTGATCGACTGCCTGCTTGTTGTTGTTGTTGGTGTTGTTGGCGTTGTTGCCGCGGTCGTCATCGCCGCTCGAGGTCACGGCACCAGCCATGACGCTGTCAGTCTAGTATGGCTTCTATGGAGGGATAGAAATATACCGAGAGAGAAAGAAAGAGAAAGGGAGAGGGAGGGGAGGGGGGGAGGAAGAGGGAGAGAAAGAGAGGAGTTGGACGGACAGATGGACACGGAACGTGGTTTGAGTCAAATCAATGGGGGGTGGTGAGTTGTAAGTGAGGCCCTGTAGGCTTGGTGGGTTGAGCGCTGATAAGATAAAGCTACAGCGTCATCAGCCCCGTTCCACAGCAGGTGACAGCTTGCTTGGCAAGTACATACCCTGCAAGTACCATGTACACTATACTGTATTCAGTACATACACTACGCAGGTGCTCTCTCCATATTATCCTGTGTTGCTGTACTTGCTATACATGATACATCATGGTAGCACAAACCGCGACCTCACTTGATGCCAAACCTTTCAGGCAATAAACCAAGCCGTAATTTCCAACCTGCAGCCACGCAAAAGAAAGTGCAACCACCACCCAACCCCTCCCTCAGCTCTTTCCCTTCTCCTCCTCCTCCTCCCTCTTGTCTTCCTCCCTTCAAAGGCCAATTTGCCTTGGAATTCTCTCCCCCTTCCCTCTCTCTTTTTCCCCTTCTTCTTCATCTCTTTTTTTTCTTACCAACCCTCCATTCTACTTCCTTCTGTGGACCTCCCTCGTGAGTGAACGAATCAACGTGTCACTCGTGGAAAGGATATTTAATGCTATACTTGACCAAACAACATCCTGACACAACGCCCCCCTTCCCTCCCTAAAAGGCCTTGGTTGTGGAGGCCATCCAGCTATTCCCACGCAGCTGCTGGAAGGGCAAGACTCTCTCTCTCTCTCTCTCTCTTCCCCCTTGGGCTAGTCCCACTACCACGGCTGTTCACACGAGACAGGGCGGCAGGCAGGCGTTGCCAGCCAATACCCTCATCGCCATGGGCGAGATCTTGCATGCCTTCAAGCTCGCCACGACCGAGCAGCGGCGCCAGGTCTTGTTTCAGATCATTGGCCGCCTCACCGACGATGAGCTGGACGCTGTGGGCCAGATGTGTTCATGGAGGAGCAAGAGGGTCGATATCTTTGGCAGCTGCCCCCTGGAGATCCAGCTCTGCATCGTCGAGCACATGGATATCGGGGACATCTGTACTTCCCTGCGGGTCTGTCGCCGCTGGCGTGCTTCCTTGACCACCAACACGGGGCCCGTCGTCTACAATGTGCTCCTGAAATGGTTTCCCACTCTGCTCCGTCCATCCGATGACCAGACTGCGAGTGGTGCGCCGCAGCAGCGTGGTGAGGTTCTTCACCGGGCCCTCAGGGCTTGGTCCGCCAGACTCGCAGGCCGCTACCCTGTGCGGCTCCTCACCGCTTTCAAAAACTCTGCCGACCAACAATGGCCAGCTCAGCAGTTCGCACGTCTGCAGGATGGCAAGACTTATGTGGACGTCTGCTGTAGCAACTCTCCACAAGGGCCTGGGGGCGCGGGGCCGCCAGCGAGGCAGGACCACGTACTGTGCTTCTATTCTGAAGGGAACTTCGCCTACCAGGTGAACGGAAACGATGCGGGTTCCGCGCAGCCCATCATCGTTCACCAGCTGCACACCTGCCAGAGGAACACCTTTACGAGTCCCATGCACTCCTTGGTCAGGGGAAATCCCCCGAAACTCGTGGCTGTCGGGAATAAACTCGTCATCGGTATGTCGGGACGAACAGTGTAAGAAACTTGCTCCTGTTCATCTTGTGAGCCACCCGGAAAGACAAGGCACCCCCTACTTACATGTAATATGATATCCTAGACTCGCTTGGACCCTCGATGCCGGTGCGCCTGTGCAAATCTCCCTCCCGAATACCCCCAGAGGGTGCATCACCAAAGGCCTTATGGTCTACATAGTGACACAAGACAACAAGTTATATGTCTGGGAGGGGTTACGTGACCTTCTTGAGGTCGATACAACGGTATCAGGGGTAGGCTCACGGCCAGGCGAGACGACATCACTTGACCTGCTCGAGCGCCCAACTCCTGTCCCCGGCGACCACAACATACCAGTGCTTCCCCACCTGCTAGACCCGACCGTGTTTTTCGTCGTTGCTTTCCAGCCTCTCACCAGGTCTGAGCTCCTAGTTTATAAATTCAAGAAAATCGAGGGCCGATACACAGCAGTCCAATCGTCCATCACGGATGTCATCCCACCTCAGCCGGAACTGGGGATGGAGCGCTGGAGGGCCAGGCTCATCAGGCCAAGGTCCCTCAGGGTCGCCAGGCCTCCCGGACCTGCAAATGTTGAAGAGCACCTGGATATCCAAAAAGTCGACAGCCGCGGCACATATCAGCTGCTGAAGATAGCATCGGCCCCGGGCAGGAGATCCTCTGACCATTTCAAGTGCCTCACGTTCAACACCCTGACCGAAGAATTCGCCGCCCTGGACTATCATATACCCGAGGGTCAGACGGCCTTCCAGATCGCGTCGCTGAGTCCGAGCTTCAGAACATGTCTCTGGGATGACCAGCTCGTATGTGGATACGACACCGCGCCTCACTTTCACGAGGACTCGGCTTCTATACTCCTGGCTTTCGAATCCCAGACCAAGGGGAACCCCACCGACTCCATATCGATACCGCCATCCGGTAGGAGCTTTTGGGAAAATATACAACAAGAGCTGGAGCTCAGTCGTAATCGTCCGGACTTCATCCGGCGCCGAGATCTCGTGGCCCGAAACCCTGCAGCGCCGAGCTCATTCGCTGCCTACCACTTTCGACATGCATGGTCTCTGAACGCCAAAACCTGTACATTCTCCGGAAGCCACTCCTCAAGTTGTTGGAGGTTCCAGCCGGACGGCTCCTCAAGGGCCGAAAAGTACCATGCCAGGTGGCAAGGCACGAGGAGCGGCGAGAACCCGATCATCAGCTTCATCCTCCCAGAGATCTCGATCGCGGCCATCTTTCGGGATGACGACTTTCTGCTCGTGGTTACCAACGCTGAGCAGTACTTTGTCCTTGCTGACAACCAAGACGGGCAGTGGGATCGGGTGATGGAGATCGAACGAGAACGAACAATGACGAGATGAATGGGCCAGACTGCGGAAGATAAAGAAACTGATTATGAATGGTGAAGAGGGCATTGCGTTATTTATTATGGAGGGCAATTTCATGAAGAAGCCATCTAGCCATTCTCGACATTGTTGTGGACAGCCTCAGAAGGGAGAAGAAAGAGTATCTCTTTACCTTTTACGCACGCCCGCGTTCCCCCCCCCTTTTTTTTTTTAATCATTATTATTATTATTAATTTTAATTCTTGTGTGTGTGTGTGTGTGTGTGTGTCTTTCTTTTGACCTATCTGCTTCTCTACACGCAGAAATCTGGAACGAAACAGGTCTTCCCATTCCAGTGCGCCGGTCATCTTGAGCTTTCATCTAACGAAGTTCCTGAGAGATCGATTTTAGTTTAATGGAAATCTAAACTGCAAGTAAAAACACGTCTTCATGACACACAAGGATCGCAACGCATCACGACGAACCAACCACCTGGCCACTCCTGCACTGGTGACCTCTGGGGTATATATCCTAGATGTCCTACATCCTCCGGTCTGAACAGCATGGACAACAGATATCAAGGTTTCCTCGAGAGCTGTCAACATCTCACATGGTATATAGAAACTACAGAGAGATCAGCGAGAGTGAACCCAAAGAGGAGAGAGGAAATTGAACAGTAAGTACTTACATAGGGATTCCGAAAGTCGGTCGTATCCTGCTCGCCCAGCTCCTTGGCGCGGGCCACCCGCACCTCCTCCGAGATACCCTCGCGCTCCCATCTCCTCCGGCTCCTCCGGTTCCGAAGGACATACACCAGCCGCCAAGCGATAAATAGCAGGAACTCAAGCCCAAAGCAGACGGCACAGCCCACCGTCCCTGGGACATAGCGGGGCGCATCAGCCGACTTGAAAATTTGCGAGCCCGTCATGTTGCCGACACAGTACCCAACAAAGGTGAAGGACGACGTGAGGGTCCTCTTGGTGCGGCCGGCCGTGTTGGACGGGATCATGGTCCAGGCTAGAAACATGGAGATCACCAGCGGGACGGTCATGAAGTAGCCTCCCCACTTGATCCACCTGTACTGCGGCTCGTTGGGGAGGAGGGACATCATCAGGAACCCGATGAAGGGGGGAATCGTGGAGAATGTCATGAAGTAGAAGCGCAGGTTCTTTCGGCGGGAGGTGAGGATGCCGATCATGGCAAAGTAAGAGACGGAGAAGACGTTCATGGGGATGTTGAGGAGAATGACCTGGAGGTTGGTGAAGCCGAAGGATGTACTGATGATGGAGCCGAATGTCGACAGCCCTCCATTGGGGACGGACACCAGGAACGCGTTGACGCCGCAGAACCAGAACTTTGAGAGAGAGATAGAAATATATCAGCATGTCTATTTTTATTTTATTTTTTTTGGTATGGCGAGGGTTTAGATAATACCCCCATAGACTCCTCTCTCAAAAGGGGCTCGATGTTGGGAGTAGAACCTACACAAGGGTCGGTAAGACATTCTATCGCCTGCTCCCACCTCCACCTCTTGACACCGGTCCGGTCATGGCCAGTATTGTTCGTCAGGATACGGGTATTCGCCATCTTCCTCTCCTCCGCCGAGAGCCAGTGGACCTCGGACGGCGTGCCCAAAAGGAACAAGCACAGAGACCCCGTGACGATGGTCAGCGAGCCCAGGAAATACGACATGTACCGCCACGCCTGGAACCCAGACCCCCGCTGGTCCTGGACCGAGCCGATGCCGTACAGGGTCAAGCTGGAGATGATGCCGAAGCCGGCGTTGGCGCTCTGGAACACCAGGGTGCGCGAGGCGTGCTCGCGCGTCTTGTACCAGGAGCCGACGACGAGGATGAAGCCCGGGCTGATGCAGCACTCGAACATGCCCTGGAGGGCGCGCAGGGCGATGAGCTGGCGGAAGTTCTGGGCGAAGCCGATGCAGAGGACCACGACACCCCAGCAGAGCATGTAGAAGGAGAGGGTGCGGCCCATCCGGTGCCGCTGGAGGATGAGGTTCGAGGGGAACTCGAAGCACATGTAGGCGATGTAGAAGATGGTTGTGAGCCATGCGTCTTTTTTTGAGAGCATGGGAAATCGAAGGTTAGTAAGGCATGTCATTAGCCAGTAACTGAGTCGTTATTTCTTTTCTCTTTTCTTTTCTTCCTCCCGTAGACTTTGTAGATACGGAGATCACTCAGTTGAATAGGTGAATTTTCTGTTGGTGGATGTGGATCACCTACATTGATTGCCAACGAGATGGGTATCTGTTTGTAAGCCAAAGGTGGCCTGCGTACCAAGTGATGTTCTATGGTTTGATTGCTCAGCGTGAGGCCCTGGAAGATGGAGTAGAGAAAATCCATATTCTTACTTGTCGCTTTGTTGCTTCAGTCACGAGTGTCATTAGCATCGTTGGATCGAGACTTTTTCAAAGGGGGCTGTTGCAACAACAGTTGAAGGCGCCCTTCTTTTCCCCCATACCGTTTTAGGAGGAGGGGGGGGGGGGGGAGACTCACGATTCCATAACAGAGCCACATGAGTGGTAACAAATAACGATCAATCTTCTTCTTCAGCTTCTTATACTGTTCTTCGGTATATTGACCTGATTAATGACATTAGCTCATATCAGACACGATGGTTTGCTTCCCCCTGCATATTATATGACTTGCCATGATCTTCTATGACAGAAACTGCAACTGCTTCCTCTCCTGACTTGGAGTTGTCCTCGTTTGTCCCAGATTTCTCCATATCAACTTCCTTCTCCTGATGATGGTCTCTAACGTCAATTATGGAATCCATCTCCGCAGGCAGCGTTGTGACTTCAGATACAGTAGCCATGGTGATCAAGACCTCGGGAAGTCGAGCTCCCTAAGGAAAATAGGAAAACACTGAACAGGAAAAGTACGTTGATTCTGGATAGAAGAAATATGATCATTAATTACTTGTCCGATGAATGTCTAATCTTGGAAAGAGGAAGGGGGGGGGGAACCTTCACAATCTCTGCACATGTCACAGGCCCGGCTTGCTTGATATCTGTTTTGTGATAGTTGCATGATACCCTGGTCCGATCAGCACGACTTGCATGCCATATCTCGCGAAAGTTGCTAAATAACACTTAGCACACTAGCATAGGAACCACTGGGGCGGGGAAACCGCCTGCTGTAGACTTATCCACAGGCTCAGTGATGATCCCATGTGCCGAGTAGCCATCTTATCTTCGGGACTGGGCCACCCTAAATACATTGAGCATGCAATGCACCCTCATCTCTCGATCTTGGCATGGGCTGCTGGGGGGTACAGACAGATCCAGGTCCACATGGTAGGACGAAACGTGGTACGCTACGTAGTATAATCAATGGAGGGATATAGATAAAATTGCCGGTGATGAAGACATAATGGTTGCCTTCCTGATAGGCCTATTACTGTTGTTGGACTAAGGACTTCTCTGCTAACCCTTGAGCGTGGCCGTTGGTGTCCGCGTATTGGCGGGAATAAAATGGTGACAAAGTTCCTCTTCTTGCGTGACGACCCCGGTGGGCCACAGCACCGCTGAACATCCGGTCTAGACTCGGCCGAAGACTTTAGACATGAAACCTTTATACCAGTATTATATCTTTCCTTGCGACTATGTAATGTGCACACGGAGTATATATGATGCAGGCGCTGCAGGCAATCGCCCGAGGCAGTAATTCTTGGAAGCCGACGAATATGTTTTTTATACTCCTCTCAGTGATTATATACTTGTGTGAGCCCGGCTGTTACGTAGCCATATAGACCATGGTCATTCCTAGCAAGCTGGGAGTGGTCGCTCCTTTTACATCACATTGACCATCGACAGTTTGGATAGTAATTAGTTGTTTTTATTAAGGGAAAGGGGAAAAAAAAGGAAGAAAAAAGAGAGAGAGCACGATCGCCTCCTTCCAACGAGTTTGGCGCAATGAAACTGCTCAAGCCCAGGATTACAACAGAGTGCTTTCAAGGTCAAGATAATATGAGGCCGCAAATATCAATGACGGACTAATATTCCCAGCTTACAGAATGATTGACCGTAAAATTATTGGCTCTGTGAGAGGTTCCGTGCCCCGAAAACATGATTTGATTACTGGCCTCTTTCAGCAGAGCCTTGCAAGCCTCCTACTGTCCCTCGGCGCTCCATATTAAAGGCGTAATAAGCCATGACATGGCAAAGCCTTCGTTGCGCCCAAGGCAACTCCCTCTTGTTGCTGAAAAGGGATGAGCCTGCTTTTCCACGGCCTGGTTGATCGAGACGAGACTACCCTTCGTCTCACTGTTGGCTCACAGATCCTCAATATCCTTCGAATGCGCAAAACTCGGCAAGCTCGTGCGTGGTCCTTCCTTGCGTCCTTCAAAACTCAAGACCGCGATTTCGAAAACAGCACCTGGGGGGGCTCGTGTCGTGAATATCGGCTCATTGGTTTCATCATGTCTCGCGAAGGGCCTCGTCGCTTTCTGAATCTTCTTCTTCAAGTTGCTGGGCATCGCCAGGCGACTGATCCGTTTCCCATATCCAGGCCACCAGAGGACAGAGACATAACCCGACCATTACACCCGTCGTTCCGACGATGCGCCAATTGTCTCGGACGGCTTCTGGAACATATGTGTTGACGAGAGATGCGGCGCGTTCAAGGTGGAGATTGGATATCGACGACATGTTGGCAAGAGCCGGGCAGCGCCGTGAAAGGACAAAGTATTAAATGCAGTCTCAAGAATGTCGAGGGTTGGGATATCGCAAACAAGGGGAACAGTTCTCCATGAAAATTGATATTGAAACTGCTTATTAGGTGCGCAAGGAAGAGGTTTAATAAATACGACGCGGGAATGTCCGACAGTCTCACGGTGTAGAAATGGCGTGACATCAACCCACAAGTCATGAACTGGACCGCCATATGACAGGCCACAAATTAAAGTACACCTTGTCGGTCAGATCCTGGCCGCCTCCTCAAAGGCTTTGATTGAATTTGTATAGCAAAATTGCATAGAGAGAACTAGACCGCCTGTGATCTCTTGTGTCGTGCATCTTCCTATTTCTTCTTTTTTTTTTTTTTCTTCTTTCGCTTCTTTTCTTTCCAACCCATTTCCTGTCAGCATTAGGGTGTCTAAAAGTAATAATTATGACATATATTTGCAGGAGGAAAGTGATTTAGCTGCTCAGGGGCAGCTATTCAGCGCAGAATGGCCTGACAACTGAATCAACACGCAATTTGTGTTGCATTCCAGGCCTTGAATCACTGATTGTACGACTGTATACGCTTCACACTGTCGGGCGACGCAAGGGGTATGGGCCATTGGCACAAATCGAGGGCGAAAGAGTTACCAAATCTCGTGAGGTTTTCCAAGAGGAGAAGCGATTTTCAAGCCCACATAGCGTGTCAAGCTGGCCTCGGGGCATTGATTACAGTCTAGAGAGCATAGGGGCGTCAGAGTCTATGATGCTCTTGATATGGGTTGTAATAATCTCATTTGAGATAGATAACTGCCAGTTAGATATTGGTTACATGCTCAGACATGCTTACAGAGGATCCAAAATCATGATCAAAATTGAGTCATACCCTCATGCGATTTGTGAACGTCGTGGCCATGGCCGGAATTACACCCTGTCCTGGAAGAAAGTGCCGGGTGCTGTACGAGATGCAGTTTGGTCTCTGCCGAAATAGAGAGTGAGGCATATTCAGCAAGACAAGACAGACCGCCTGCCAAAAAAAGACGAAAATGCTGAATCGGTGAATTTCTAAAGCTTTACCTGGACGGGCATGCACTTCATAGTACTACGAGAGACCATGGGGCTCTCGTTGAAGTGAGAAGACTTGAAAGTCATTGGCCCAGGCATCGGGCGAGAAAAACGCCCCAAACCTGCGCAAAGCCCGCTCAGACATGCGAGACAAAGAAATTCTGGCGATCAGTGGGCTTTGGCGGTCGAGCAGCCGTGCTGAAATTATGGTCAGGAGGTGGTAATTCCCAGGCAGTCGGTATCCAGTAGAAAGACATCTTGGACGCATTGGGCACCGTCAGTAGCAATATGGCCAGCCGTGCTGAAAAACCTAGTACTATGACCATACTTTCTGATTTGTTGGTCAAATTGATATATCACATAGGGGGGTTCTATTTTGAGCATGTTTCTGGTGATGTCCATCATCACCTTCTTTCTTTGGAGTAGGATCTATCTTGGATATACGTTTCCGTTGAGGGAGGCTTGTCGGAGGCGCCAGCCTCAGCGTTTTCACCTGAAGCAAACGAATATGACAGACGTTCTGGGTTGACAGTGGGCGAGCTCTTTTGAGAAGAATTTTCCTCCAGATAATATATCCTATGGTCTGTCTCGCCCGCTCCCACTCCGAGATATCCAAGAAGCTTCGCCTTCATCATTTCCCTCACAGGACATAACCTTCTTTTCCACCCAGTAACTTGCCAGGATGTCTTTCAGCTTCAGTGTCTTGATCGCAATGATACTCATCTGCCTCGCAGGCCTCCTGATGGGGTTGCGAGCTCTTGAATATGCGTCGGAATACGGCGGCGACCTGGGGGGCATTCGACAGAACAGAGCTCCCAGAGGCTACGGCAACACACTGACACATATGCAAACGGTCTATCTCGAGGGCAACCCGTATGCAACCCGAACGGCAGAGCCTAGCTACGACATCACCGTTGATGTCCACCACAGCCTCTGGGGTTTCTGTCCGTTTACGGTTGTCAAGGCCAAACAATGCGGTCTCGCCGGAAGCTGTGTGGACAGCAATTCCTGCTCTGATGGATGTGGCTTTACTACTCGCTCGCATCTTACGACTTTCACCTGGTTCGTTGTTTTTTTTCCTTCTTCTTTCTTTTCTCTTCTCTCCAAAGGTGATTATTACCCCATCGTCCGTATGACAGTTTCTCACCATTCGCACAATACACACACACACACACATATATAAATACAGTACCGAGCCTGGTGGTGATTACTGCTCCACGGCGCTGTTGACACTGGCCAACCACAAGGGGCCCTACACCTACCTCGCGTGTGGGGAGAGCCCAGCCACCGAGCAGTACCTGGCTGTCCCAACGGCCGAGGCTACATTCACGCCGACCCGAACCAAGTTTCCAACCCTCACGGTTATATCCACGAAACCGCCGGGATACACATACGACCCTGCCATGTTCGGAGGGTTCAACGCTACCCACATGCCGTTTGAGCTCAGCGTCAGCCCGAGGGTAGTAGGTGGAGGCGTGACGGGCATCTTGGTCTTCCTGGCGATCTGGTACTGCACTGCGATATACCTGGGGCGGCCGCCTAGCAGGCGGAGAGCGAGGCGGCCTGGGCCCAGCAACAGACGCGCGGGCGGCCGGGGCGGTGGACGTGCACAACTCCAGCCGCCGCCGAAAGTGAAGTACCGTGGACCTCTGGACCTGCCTACAGATCTTATGCACGATGACGACGGGGTCGAGCTGCCGGCCTTGGGGTCGTCCTCTGGACCTGTGGATCGTTCTCTACCCGTTAGCCTGGGTGAGGTCAGTCAAGAAGTTGGTGGTGAGGCCAGTGGTAAGACCAGTGGCGAGATCAGTGGTGGTGGCAGTGATAAGACCGCTGTTGAGACAAGTGGCGAGGCCAGTGGTGAGGCTAGCCATGAGGTCGGTGATGAGGCCAGTGATGAGGCCGGGGACGAGGTTGGAGGTGAGGTCGGTGGTGAAGCTGCACATTTGGGTCAAGAGCCAAAGCCAAATGGGTCGGCGGGGGAGCAGGGTAGTGAGTGAGGATGGGAGTCGGACAAAAGTGAGAGGAAGAGAGAAAATTTTGTGCAAGGGACCTGAGGGGGTGAACCACTACTATCTCCAGAATTCTTCCAAGTAACTACCGCTGTACTTCCGACATTAGACTCTTCAGTCCTTTCTTTTCGAACTTGACCTGTAAGCCATCAAGACGCAATCTCAATGGTGGATCTGCGACAGACCGGAAACACCATTGGAAAGGGATTGAGTTGAGCGTCTTTTTAACCGTAATTGGCTTTTGTGGTTAAAGATAACGTAAAAAGGAAAAAAAGGATATATGAGACAGAAAAGGAAAAAGAAAAGACACTTGAGATATGCAATATTGAAAGTTCTAGGGTTCAAAAGTGATCCTTCTCAGCCTGCAGATGAATGCGAGGCTACATTGTAGGACGAGTAGGAGTCGATACAGGACCGAATCTGACGTGCAAGACTGGAGAATACAGTACGAGACTTGTAAACACTGTAGTACCTATGGTAAGTAAGTCAAACAAGTAATCTCACCCCGACGGAGGTTCGTCATTGACGTCGGCCAAAAATCCCCCCGGCTCGCATTCGCAAAGCCACTAGGCAGGCCTGGAAGACCACCGATTCCTTCCCCCCAAAATATCACGCTGGGGCCTTTTCTTGCCTCGCCACAGTGCCGCGGTGCTTGGATTATCCCGACCAGGACGACCAGGGAGGGCCCTTTTCTCTGCCTTCCAATTCTCTCATGCAGCGAAGAGAATGCGAACGGGCACTCGCACATTTATTTTTGGCACTTACAGAGTAGTAGGACAGTGAAAAAATATGGAGCAACCTTTGTGCGGTGAGCCGTGGCCGTGTTGCTCGTTTTCGCTTTTTGTTGTGGTTGTGTTACTCCGGCCCCGTCGCTCTCTCATGTTCAACAGCGGGTGAAGTAGAGGTGAACAAAAAGTATTCATCTATATAAAGTCGGTCCAGTGGTAACTTCAAGAGTGGGAAAGAAGAAGGAAAGAAAAAACATAACAACACAACACGTTGACAGAGTAACAAGCCAGTCTGACCCACCTAGTCTTCTTTTACTTATTCACACAAACAAATCTATCATAATCAAGGGGCCTCGTTCGACTTGATTCCTAAGGTCCTGTCCTTCCTTTCCACTTCTTTTCAACATACCAAATCTCGCCCATCAGATTCGAGACCTCTGGCAAACCTGGCGCATTCTCTCTCTCTCTCTGTCTCCCTCTGTCTCCCTCTCCCTATCTGCAGAATCCGAACGGCAACGGGGAAAAGAACAAAACAAAATCACCATGAAAGACTTCAAGCCACTTGTTGTCCCTACCAGGACGGCCACGCCAGAGAAGTTGCCGTCTTTTCAATCCGTAAGTGACTCCATCCCCAACAACAACAACAACAACAACAACAAACATGGAGAGAGAAAAATGGCCCTCAAAAGTCTGGTCTAACAGCAGCACCACAGTTCTTCTTCAGGGAGTCCTTCACGCTCCCAACCCTCCTCGCCTTGGGTGGTCTCTTCCAGACTCTGCTGTTCCTCGTTCTACCAGCGCGTTTGGCCCTCCTCCCCGCTGTCTTCCTGCTCGGCCACGCCGTCATCACCACGATCCTGCACGCCCGCTCGCCCCAGGACAACCCGCTCATGGTCGACATGATCCCAGGCCGCTCGACAGCCCAGCTTCCCCTGCTGCTGGCCAACAATAATAACAACAACGACAACAACGACAGCGCCGGCACCGACGCCGACGCCGCCACCACCCAGACCAACCCCAACTTCGGCTCCACCGCTGCTTCGTCCCCCGTCGTGGCCTTCCACCTGGGCGTCCACTTCAACCACCCCATGGGCCCCTTCTGCCCCGGCGGGCGCGAGATCGGCGCACACTTCCAGGCCATGACCACGGACCTGAAAGCGCGGCGCGACGAGTTCGGCATGCTGTCTGCCACGGTCTGGCGCGGCACGACGCGCGCCTCGCACAACGGGATCCTGCTGGTGGCGTACTTTCGCGACGCGGACGGCCTCAACCGGTTTGCGCACGACAAGGTGCACCGTGACGGGTGGGACTGGTACCACAAGTTCGTGCGCGAGACGGGCTACCGGCACTTTGGCCTGTTCCACGAGACCTTCCTGAGCAGGCAGGGCGAGTGGGAGACCATCTATGTCGACTGCGAGCCCACGCTGCTGGGGGCGGGCAGTGTGCGGTTCAATCACCCAAAGGAAGAGGAGGCGCCCGAGCAGCAGGACACGGGGGCCACGTGGATCAAACCGCTCGTGAGCGCCGACCATCCTGCTCTGAGGAGCCAGGCCAAGAGGATGGGCATGACACTGGGACTGAAGGAGGACCAAGGCTGAGAGAAAGAGCCGCTCTCTCGGGGCCTGGGGGCGTGCACAGGCTTAAGCATGGCTGAGGCGGGTGGAAATGTACTCCCCCCCGGATCAGCACACAACAGCAGATCTTGTATGAAATAAGCAGATCTTCATGGACAAAAATAAACCATGGAGAATTAGATATCAGCATGAAACAATGTATTCTTTAGAACTATTGAGCAAGCCCGAGGGAAAAAGAGTATCGAAGTTTGATGTCCCATGATTTTTCAAATCCCATAGAATAGATGATATTAGTATTAGGAGCGCTCACTTACCACTCCACCCCCCCCCCAACCCCCCCAACCCCCCAACCCCCCCTCAAGAGCCCTGTCATAATTATCGCGGACCCATCCGAGGCTGGGGTTCTTCCCCCGGCGCTATTCCCCAGCTGGACAACTCTAATTTTACAGTAACCGCCCAAACCTTGCGTTGGCTGGCGAGGCGTTTGAAACACCCGCAGCGGAGGATTTTTTTTTCTTTCTAATTTCCTTCCCTTTTCCTTCCTCCTACGCGACGACAACCTTCTTTCTCATCTACACCACCACCACATACACTAAACGACACCCTTATCAACACTCATTCGAAGAGGGAGGGCGGGGAAGTCAAAAGAGATCTCCACTTCTCTCGCGTCCGCCAAACGCGCGTGTGGTGGTCATCTTTTGCCTCCTTGTGCCACAAGACACTCACTCACTCACTCACTCCCTCCTTTGGCGACTCTCTGACCAAGAATCGCGTGATGTCGCCGTCACGTCTGTGACCACTCCTTCAACACACATAAACAGCCACACAGTCACTCATTCGATAAATCAATAAATGATGATGATGACGATGCACGAGGTGGTCCATTCATCTGCCTCTCGGCTCAGGGCCCTTGGCAGTCCTCTCCTCCTCCTCCTCATCCTGCTGCTGCTGCTGGACACGCTCATCTCGCCTGTCTCGGTGGCAGCAGACGCAGTGGCCATATCAGCCACACCCCACGCCCAGTACTCGTCCTCGGTTGGCGTCCTGGGCTGCAAGATCAACACCAACCGCGTGGCGTACTGGCCCATGGCCGTGGACTGCACCAACATCTGCGTCAAGCTGAGCTACGGGTCCCGCTCCGTCCACCTCCTGCGTATCGACCAGTCCGGCGGCGCCTACGACGTCAGCTACGACGCCTGGAACTACCTGCAGACCGGCAAGTCCGCCACCGCAGACCCCATCGCCGGCGGCGGCGTGGCCATGACCTACGAGAACGCCTCCGCCTCCGACTGCAGCAGCCTCATCAAGACCGGCGCCGGCCTGCCCCTGAGCGCCCCCAACAGCATGGACTTCCTCTTCAGCTGCCTCGACGACCAGGCCAGCTGGGTCGCCCAGAACTACGCCCTGTTCAACATCGACGATGCCATCTGTTCCCTGGGCTACGACGAGAAGTGCACCCTGGACTGGGAGTCCGGCGCCAACCAGCCCACCTGCCCGCACACCCTGGGCCTGCAGGCCGAGCTGACCTCGGATCCCGTCTACGACATCGAGTACCCCACGGGCCAGAAGGTCCTGGCCTCCACGGGCGAGGCTGTGAGCAGTGGGGCCTCGGCGGGAGGCGCTAGGGCCTCGGCCGCCTCCACCAGGACGCGGTGGCTTCTCGGGCTGGTTGTTCCCGGGGGGCTGCTCGTGACTGCTTTTTGGATTTAGTTTGCGACATAATTACATGTTCATAATCTCAAGAGATTTCTTTTGTCAAAATACCCCCAAATTTATATGTCTGTTCTTCTACCGGTCCGGCAGGTTTGGTAAAGTAGCTTTGGTCTGTCCATGGGCTTTTTAATATGTCCACCAATTGATGCAGAGTCGGTGCGACCAAAGAGGACTTGGTCCTCGTGGCGGATGTGTAGATAATGAGATGACGACTACATGTATACTCGAGTGGCCACATTTTGTTTATCAAGATATTGATGTTGAAGAGTCCAAATCTGTCATCCGTCTTATATGCACAAGAACTAGTAGCAATTTGTAGTGAGAGTTTCGTTTCAGTACAGCTTAGTTATTTGATATCTAGCGGATATATCCAGTATCATCTTAATGTTCGTCAAACATACTCTCCTCTGCTACACAGCACATGACCTTTCATAGGAACGATAATTACAACGCGATGTAATTATTCGACTCTGAGTCTGCACCATAACATTCTAGGTGCTGGTGTCTCCTGTCAAGGTTAACATTGGGGGTCGGCGGGCATGAACTGCTGAGATACCACCTAGTATTCGAGTGGAATTCTCTTACAAGTTCGACTAATAGACCAGTTCTGCGCCTAGAACTTACTTTGCACCGTTTCTTCGGTTTTGCTTGCACGGTCCTTGAAATCGATGGTCAATATCCTCTACATGAAGACCTGGGCGGGGCCTGAGCTCAGTGCCCTCGTTGTCCCGTCACTCCATATGTTCTGGCATGCCGTCTGCCCTCGGCCTCCAGCTCGGGAATGTGACAATATAACCTCGCATCGGCTCTGGATGTTGACCATTACCTTTATGCCCAGCTGCCCTCCTGTGCCCATAGAAACCAAGGTAGTCATCTAAACCTGATATCGTTGTCTTACCATGGTGAAATGCTTCTAGTCTGCATTGTGTAAGTATATGGTGAGACCGCTTGCCCTCGACTACGCCAAACAGCGTACAAGACAAGATAGCATGTCTTTCCCTTGGCGAATGGATTGTGTCTACTGCAAGCAACCTCGTACAAGATTGAAGACTAGGACAAGACATATTATAAACCAAGCACACGGTTCTTGTCCTATTCTTTTCGGCCCACAAATCATGCTCGTCAAGGATGGACGTTGAATGTTTCGAGACCGGGGCCACATCCACAGGCCGACTTCCTGAACAGAAGAAATCTCAGGCTTGAGAGAAGAACCTCGCTGATCATCCTTTTTTATCTCTTTTTTATGTGGTTTCCCCCCCGGGCTAGGTAACAAACAGTCATTCAAATCCCACAGATGGAATTCTTCTTCTTCTTTTCATCCGCGCTTGACCCTCACTTTGAGCGCATTTAATTCCTTTACCTGATTGTATTCGGCCCTTCTTCAGCCAGCTGGACTGGCCGGCCAATTGCTGCTGTCAGAAGTACATGTACCACTGTGCCCGCACTGAATGAAGCCATCCAAACACAGGCACCATACCGACATCCGCCCGGTCGGTCACCGTGAGCCCTACGCTGCAACTTGAGAGCAGGGTTTAAGAAGTGGTATTTGTGCATGCTATCGTGCAGGATCCTCAGCACGTCATCTGGCTATCAAATACGCAACTTCTGGACTTTGGCTGGTATACATGAATTTTTCGGAATCTTGTCCGAATGTTTTTTGTTCCCAAATCAATAGCCAGTAAGCAGTACTACTAAGTTCCGTCTCTGTGCAACGGACCGCCACCGGATCAGGCCGAGGACATCGCCGAGCTGGCCTACAAGGCTTATCAAAGTACCCACTGCATGTCCCTTTTTTTTTTTTTTTTGTGTTCCAGACAAGACAAGCCTCGACTTTTCTCCAAATCTTCCTACACCGTCTCCTGCCGCCCACCCCCCCCCCCCCCTTCTTCTCGACCCTTGACCAACGACACACAGACAGAAAAGTTTCCCCCGCATTCTAAACATGCTGGGGGTCCTTGCTAGATGGGTGCCTGTACGGATGAGCTGATAGGTCTGTTGCTCACGACCAGGGACTTAGCACGCAATCCGCACTACACCTTGTGCAGACCATTTCGCGGATCCTTCCAATGAAACAAGCAAGAGAGGCTGGGAGGGGGAGAGTTAACCACTGCAAACAAGGGGGCCTGCCCGACCGTGCTCGTGTTACAAACAAAAAGAGATCTCGTGTGGTCTTAGTCACTGCATACGCGTCGTTTCCTGGGGGGGGCGGGGGGGTAGGGATCGGTTGGTCATGCATAGAAGAAGAAGAAGAAGAAGGAGGAGGAGGGGGTGGTGGTTCAAAAATAAAAGGGCTGACTGGTTTTTTTCCCCTTTCTTTCCTTATGTCCTCGCTGTTCCCGCCGACACGGGGGGCGCGATGCGACTTACACCATTCACGTGTATACTTTAACCTTTTTCAACCAAAGCTTGATACCGGAGCCTTGGGACTCGCCAAGGCCACTAATCTGGGAACCATGGCTTTTCTCAAGATCCCCGAGCTGAACACGCGCCTAGGCACGTACCGTGCTTACCACCTGGCGGCCATCATCTTGTAAGTCCTTCAGAAGTGCGCGATGATGAGGTTGAGGTTGAAAGATGGAAGGGGATCCTCTTTTCTCTCTCTCTCTCTCTCTCCCCGCCCCTTTGCTTGGGGGGGAGGCGCAAAGACTACTGAGAGTAGTAAGGAAATATGAACCTTGATTAATGACAAGATGAACATCCTCATCGTCATCTCAACAGCATCTCCTCCTTCCTGGCTGGCTACGACTCTGGTATCGCCGGTGGGATCCTGACCTTCAAGCCCTTCATCAAGGACTTCCACACGGGCGGCGCATCCGAGGTGAGCTCCCTCACCGTCGGCCTCGAGCAGCTCGGATCCTTCCTCGCCGCCTTTGCCACATACCCCATCACCAACGCCATCGGCCGAAAATGGACCATCATCGGGGCCACCGCCATCTTCTGCGTCGGCGTCGTCATCCAGGTCGCGCCCACGAGATCCCTGGCGGGCTGGTACGTCGGCAGGATCATTGCTGGTATCGGCATGGGCGGCCAGAGCGTCGTGGTGCCCATGTACTCTGCCGAGATGACCCCCAAGGAGATCAGGGGCCGCTGCGGGTCCTTTTACCAGTGGATGTACACCTGGGGCGTGCTGCTGGCCTACTGGCTGGACTACGGCGTTGCCAACAACGCGGGCATCGCCAGCAGGTCGGCCGAGTGGCAGATCCCCGTGGGCCTCGAGCTCGTCGCCGCGGGCATCATGCTCCTGGGCTGCCTCACGCTGCCCGAGTCCACACGGTGGCTGCTGTCCAAGGGCCGCAACGACGAGGCCTGGCGGTCCCTCGCCTGGATCCGCGGCGCCGAGGACGACAAGACCCAGGACGAGTTCAACGAGACCCAGCTCGGCCTGCGCGCCGAGGAGGTCGCCAGGGAGTCCTTTTCCTACCGGGAGCTGCTCGAGCCCGCCAACCGCCTGCGCTTCTTCATCGGCCCCCTGCTCTTCGTCTTTCAAAACGCCACCGGCAGCAGCGCGCTGGCCGTGTTTGCGCCCCAGTACTTCAAGCTGCTCGTCGGGAGCAGTGGCACCCGCGACCTGCTGCTCACGGGCCTGTTCGGCGCCGTCAAGGTCATCGCCTGCACCTTCTTCATCTGGTTCCTGTCGGAGAAGTTTGGGCGCAGGACATTGTTGATGGGCGGCTCCGCGCTGATGGCCATCTGCATGCTGATCACTGCTCTCATTGTGGATGAGATTCCGACGCAGTCCAGCGCCACCGTCACCAGTGCTGGCAAGGCGACTGTGGCCATGATTTATCTGGATATTATGGTATGTTCTGACTGTCAAACCCCTTCCCCCCCCCCCCTCCACCAAACTGAATTGGTGAACTTTTCTTCCTATCCATATTTTTTTGCCCGACATGAGGCTTACTTTTTTCTTCTTTGTAATCAGATTTACAACTGCTCATGGGGTCCCCTCCCGTGGGCTTATGCCCCAGAGATCTTCCCAACCCGCATCCGAGCCATCGGTCTCGCGACGGCCATGCTCGCCCACTGGGCGACCTCGGTCTGCTTCTCCATCGCCAGCCCGTACATGATCGCCAATGTCGGGGCCAACACCTTTCTGATCTTCATGGGCTTCGATGTCCTCGCCACCGTGTTTTGTTTCTTCTTTATCCGCGAGACAAAGGGGAAGAACCTCGAGCACGCTGCCGGGACTGAGTGGCAGGTGGCGGAGAAGTCGACCTCGGATACGGAGCATGGGAAGGCGGTGGAGCTGATTGAGGCTCATGATGCCTTTAGCCCGGCCTTTAGGCGTGGGAAGCATAATGCTTGAGAGAAGGAGTGGGGGGGGGGAGGGGGGGATTCTGGTCGTCGATACCTATGGAAAGTTATATAAAAAGAGTTTGTAGCCTGATACCTGTTAACAATGGTGGTAATATTTGTGATATGAATTGCCGTTCTGATGAGGAGGGCCAGTCACGCACTATGTGATATATTCACATAGCTTTTCACAAAACAAGACTGGCTGATTCAAGAGAACTCTTCCATTATTGTCGTAATATACCGTGTTAAGTGACAATTATTGGTCGTTGCGTAGAGTATCATGAAGACTACTTCTCTTGACCAATGCCTGAGGGGAAATTAGGAGAATAATGATTGTAGAACTGGTGAAAAACTGAAGCATATATATATATATTTTTTTAATAATCCAAGTGCTATTCAGAAAACCAGAAGGTATTATGTGCCGGCACGCACTTTTGCTCGAGACATTGCCTCTCTGGGGTCTGATACCTCTAGATGGTCGTCATCAAGGTGAGTGTGCAACCAGTAGAAAGAAGAAGTAAAAGAAGAAGTAAAAAGCGTCGTAATCTGTTTTAGCTGAAGGGCTGTGTGTTGACGAGAACGTTCAGGGGGGGGGGGGGCGAGGCGGCAAGGCGGACTTGATATAATTCACTGCCTTGGCAAAATCATGATGGAGTGGACCCCCTTTGCATCATCTCCTCCCACATGCCGAACGCACTACACGTAGTAAAAAGGGCCTCCACAACATAAGCATCTCTCGGGCTTTGAAACCCCATAACTTGAGCCCCATTTTTTGACCCGGCTGGGGGAGAGAATAGAAAAGGAGGGGAGAAAAAAAGAAAAGAAAGGAGAGAAAGAAAGAAAAGAAAGGAGAGAAAGAAAAGAGGAAGAAAAGCAAGGGAAAGCCTCAGGACGGGACAGCGGGACACAGCCATCTTCAATACTTCTTTTTGATCTTCCTCTGGGCTGTTGGGCAGCTCTGACCAAAGGGATTCTTGGAAGCACGTTCGAGTCATATGTAAATTATGTAGTGCAACATGAATCAATGCCCTGCTAAGGCTGGAAGAGGTGGCCACAACGCCAAGACTTGTGTTCCATAGCAGTACGCGTCGCCTCACCACATAAAGCTGTGGGTGTACTTCGAGACCTGACCCACCAAACAACGTGTACTATGGCATACCTACCCTCCCTCCCTCCCTCTCACCCCAGTACCTCACTCAACCTATCAAGGAGCATAGTCGCTGATCAGATGTACGATACGACACCACCCACACCTGAACAACGGACCACGCTTACGACTTTGAATACGTGGTTTTGTAGAGACGAGAAGCAATACATAAGTACATAGCATTGAAGACAAACCAACAGTAGGTATCCAAAGAGCCATCTCTCGACAGAGCTGTGTCATGTCGACCCGGAAAACTAGGGGTCGATATTCGACCGTTGCATTGGGTCAGCCCCCGGGGGGGTGGGTTAGGTTGTTTCTTCTGCAACAGCTGCCAGGGATTTTTTGGTCTCGACCTATGACGAGGATGATATACGTAAGAAGCATGCATAAATGTAGGTCTCCTGGGGGGAATATCTGGGTCCCTGGGTTCGAGCGGCTGAAGGCTTGGGGCAGTGGTGATCCTTGAATGTGGCGCCTCGCTGACGGCATGACCGTCTCTCCTCAGGTCCGGCAAATCTAAAGCTTGTTTGTATGTCCACAATCCTGGGAATGATGGAGAAAGAATTAGTAATTGACAATTGGGGGGGAGGGGAGGCCATCTACTATGTATTGAGTAGAGAAAGAGGGTGTTTTTATTTTATTTCCTTTCCTTTTCGTCTCTGGAATTCATCATGGGACAGAGCATGAACCTATTTATGCTAGATAATTATGTAGCATTCGGGTTTTGAACAACAACAAGCCCCATGAATGAACACTTCATTCATGGTAAACACATGTATACCATAGTATGTATATAAATTCTAATTCTGATAGTAATTAAGTGAACAAGAGGAGACAGGGGAGGACGAAAGAGAAGCCAAGAAGAATTATTTCCCGAATCTTCCACCAGCCTTTTCTCTCTTTCTCGAGTAGATCCCAAAACGACCCAAGATAATGCCGATCACTGAACACAAAGGGAAGAACATGAGTTCCTCCCATGGCATCAAATCTCAACTTGACGCGTTCGCTGACGAGTATTCCTGCAGTGCTGCGGCGGGAAAGGGTGAAAGCCTGCAGTGTCGGGGAGGATTCTCCCACATCCCGTGGCCCCTTTTGCAATTAAGCTTGTGCGGCCGACCTACCCTATTGTAACGTCCTGCCTGGTCCTGACCAATCAGAAGTCGCCCAAAACCAAGCCTCCACGCTGGGCTATCATGTTGTTCTCGAGATACCACATAGTGAGCTTGCGTGGTCAGTGGGTCCCCGGGGGAACAGCCACGGAAGAAAACCGACCCACGGGGGGCGCGTTGCTGTGATGTGATGAACCGTTTTTGGGTGGAGTGAAAACGAAACAACTCTATTCTTGTCCTTGTTGATCTTTACGGAGAGAAAATGGAGAGACATTGATTGTATATAAAGCCGTGATGGCACTACTCATAGACAAAAATCAGGTCTTAGCTTTCGTCAACAGCCTCAACTACAATTCATTGTTTTGGAGCAGGTAGACGTTTCCCCCTCAATCTCCTCTTTGTCACTCTTTATTTGTGTAAATCACATTTCAGTCGCTTTTGAAAGATACCCCCCCTCCCCCCCTCTCCCTTTTTCTCTTCAGCATCACAATGGTTGCCTTTTCTAAACTTGTCTCGGGCATCGCCCTTGTTGCGGGTGCCGTCGCCCACCCAGGCGAGCAACACAACAACGAGCACATCCGGCGCGAGATTGAGGTCCGTGATATCCACGCCGCCCTGGGCGCCCGCGCCCTGGCCCAGTGCTCCAACACGGCCACGGCCCGCCGCCTCAAGCAGCGCTCCGTCCAGCGCCGCGCCGACAAGGTCAAGGCCATCCGCGAGGCCCGCGGCATCAAGGCCAACCCCAAGAAGTTCCGCCGCGACCTGGCCGCCCTCGAGGAGTGGGAGACGGTCAACCACAACATGACGGGCGAGTACGACTACAACATGTTCACTTCGCTCGAGAACGTCTTCGACGCCAACACCTCCTGCATCCTGGCCCCTGAGGTGACTGCGGGGCCTTACTACGTCGTGGGCGAGTACTTCCGCTCCAACGTCAAGGAGGCTATCTACTCTGAGGGTGTCGACCTGTTCCTCGAGGTGCAGTATGTCGACATCAGCACTTGTGCTCCTGTGCCGGATGTTGCTGTCGATATCTGGAATGCCAACGCCACGGGTGTTGTAAGTAATATTAGCCTTTTCTTTTCTTTCTTTATTTCTTCTTTTTTTTTATAAAAAAAAACAACAACAACAACAACAACAACAACAACAACAACAACAACAACAACAACAACAACAACAACAAAAGACGTACAGTCCCATCCTACAGTCCCATCAGTCCTGCTAACAATTTCTCTTCCAAAAATAGTACTCCGGAATCTACACTTCTGGCAACTATGCCGCTGGCGGTGTCAACTCGACCTACCTCCGTGGTATCCAACTGACCGACCACGAGGGTGTCGCCCAGTACGAGACCATCTTCCCCGGCCACTACGACGGCCGCGCCACCCACACCCACCTGTTGGCCCACACCAACGTGACCCTCCTGCCCAACGGCACCATCTCCCTCTTCAACAAGCCCGTCTCTCACATCGGCCAGCTCTTCTACCCCGAGTCCCTCCGCTCCGCCGTCGAGGCCACTTACCCCTACAACACAAACACCGTCGCCGTCACCTCCAACGACGACGACATGTGGTCCATCGTCCAGACCGACACCAGCTACGACCCTTTCCCCCAGTTCCTCTACCTGGGCGATGATATCACCGACGGCCTGTTCGCCTGGATCCAGATCGGCATCAACGCCACTGCTGACTACCAGGACAACAGCTACTACGCCGTCGCCGGCTACCTGGCTGCCGATGGTGGTCACGCTGAGGAGAACGCCCTGACCGGCAGTGGTGGTGGCGACAGCGGCAACGGAACTGCTCCTTCTGGTGCCGCGCCCTCTGGCACTGCTGTCCCTACATCAGCCTAAAGACGCTTTAGAGAAGAGAGTGGTGGTTCGCTGGTGTTCTGGAAGAGTTGCGGAAGATGAAGCGTGGGGTGTGCAGCAGCGTTTTCTCGATTGTATATCTTTTTAGCCCTTTTTTTGTATCGACAATAGGTCAACACTGTCTTGATGTGTGTTTTTCTCTCTCTAGAGTTCTATAAGACTAGGTTTATAGATAGACTTTAGAGCCAATTATATCCATCCGCTGTGGATGATAGAGCGCGTTCCACCTAGAAACTATCAACTTGGTGACCGGCCTTGCAAGTCTTCTCTAAGCTTACTCGCCATAAACTCATAACATATGCAATGTGATAAAATTGCGGAATTGCGCAGCAGGGTTGATTCAAGCAATAGAGGGAGAACCAGGTCAGAAAAAGTTGCTACATGAAACAAGGGAGCAAGAAAGAAAAGTAGACAAAACACTCCTCTCTCTCGAATCAAGATTTGCAATTTTAAAAGGCTATTGGTTGTGAAGCTGATGAAATTCTATTCGTTCTATCATCACCAACTTATAATAAGATCGTTCATTTTTAACCCGAGATCAGTTCATCTCAAAAATCTTTTTCGAAAAACAAGATTGTCAATGGAGCCAGCTCAAACCCCATTTTCGAGAGTAAAAAGGCTTACTGTAAACAGGAAGGACACCTCAAACTTGACCTAAACAGCAAGGCCTCCGATTGCCTCCAAGTCTGCGTAAAGCTCAATGTGAAAGTTAGGCACTTTTGTCAGGTCATGATTAATCTGATAATATTGAAGGAGGGTCCAATCACATATGACAAAGAAAGAGAAAATTTAAGTAAATCTTAGTATACGCTGTATCAGATTTTCTGCTACCGTTCATCGGTCACCGCGGTCTCAACCTTGGTGATTGGATTTGTGTCTGGGACTCACTCATTATTTGGTGCTCACTGATTGTAAGTATCCAACTATTCTATTAATCGACTTGATGGCATACACAATGGAGATGCAAGTGACTTGTTGTGCTACACCGAGCCAAGTATGTCTGCAATGACCTTTGGAATATGCTGAATGGCCTTGGACTACTTTTCGAGTATAAAACTGCCACGCATGTTTCCTCAACTCGAGTTTGGGGGGGTTTTTTTTTTGCATTGGAATATAAACGAGGAAAACTGCACCCAACTACTACAACGTTGGATCCCAGAACAATCGCACGCAGACAGTCTTTGTCAATTATTACAACAAAGGCCAACAGCCTGGAACAACAACAAACGCACACGATGTCTCATCATTATGGGTACTCGGACCACCATTGTGGCCAGTACCGACGACCCACTGTCGATGCGGATCTGAATGTGTCCGTTGAGTACCGAGATGGGCCAGACTATGGTCCACGCACGACGGAGGCGGTCAGGTATGCTACCCGCGAGCACAGCCGGAATGCACAAGGCTACACCGGCTATCGTACAACACACTCGGTAGGTGCTGGTCCTCCGGGAGGCATGTATTGCCCACCACATGCATCATACTCTCCTCATCCCTCACAGATGGGATACTCTCCACCGCAGATGGGATATCATCCATCGCCAATGGGGTATCACCCGTCACCGATGGGATATTCATCATCATACATGGCTTACTCTCCACACATGGTATACCATCCTCCTCCTCCGCCGCCGCCGCCGCCGCCGCCACCACCACCACCACAATATGCACCACAGATGCCTCAGCGGCACTCCCAGTCACGTCATGGTCATAGTCATCAGCGAAACCAGACACCAGCTGGAAGCGCGAGGCGTGTGCCATCACAACGAAGTCGACGGTCATCCTCGTGCCATCCTCGGGACCCGGACCTGGACGTGAGAGTAATGCAGTGGCTGAACACGCCGCCTGGCTCGCCAGAGGGAGACAATGACAGTGGTGGAAGCGACCACGACGAAGAAGAGGGCTACCAGAGCGACCAGAGTGGTGGATCGCGTCGTCTTTTGACGGGGCCACCACCATCTGCACCTCCATCCCCGAGTGAGTCGGGCAATACTCGACCGAGCAAGAAGAGGAAGAGCCGGAGGTGAAGATTTGATGGACAGGCTGGAGAAGAAAGATCAATGGTGGCTCTGATGTTAGGCTTGGTTTTCTTATTTTTTTTTTATTTTTTCCCTTAAAGCTGGGCTCAATGATAGATGTTCATCGCCTCTCTTATCTGCTCTCTCCTCTTTCGTGTTCTCTATTCCCTTATTTCATTTCGTTTTTCTTTTCCAAGTCTAGTCATGTACCTCTAGACAAAAATCTGTCAATGTTATGGTATCTCAAAAAAAAAAAAAAAAACAGCGCCCAAGTGAAAACACAATACATCATGGTCTGTATACCAGAAATGCCACAGTGGATGCGTCTCAACCGTTACTGCCAACATAGACGACGTCCTTACCTCTCTCTTGGTGGTGGCTTTGATGCGATATTTACTGATCCCAGACTAATTCATTAATCATCCCAATCCTTCTCGACCCGCCACTGATCCCCAATCCCCAACCCTGCACCCGAGATCAAGTCACAGTCACGATGCCCCCACTTGCGACGATACACTTCCCTTCCCGCCTCAGTGATAACATCAATCCCCTCCGCCAGCCCTTCAGCAGGGTAATAGTACGGCTCACCTGCGCCGCCGTGCTGTCCGCCCTGCCATGTATTCCGGCCCCTGTCGCCATGTTTGGCCCAGAACATCAGGTCCGATGCATGCCGAAGAGACCAGTAGTAGTCTAGATCAGGATCCTCCTCCTCCTCCTTCATCTTCCCCCGGCGCAGCCTCCTCTTGTCCTTGCCAGCTTTTTCTTCTTCTTCAGCGGGATCCGGCGCAGGAGGAGGATTCGGGTCAACAATGTCAGGTGCCACAGCCGGATCCCGGTACAGCGCCAGCAGGTTCGCCAGCGCGCTGCTCGTGTCCGTGACTGTGCCTGCGGGCCGGTCCAGCATGGACCAGTTGGCCATCAGCAGGCGGCTATGCATGTCGCAGTCGGTCAAATAATACGGGATCAACGTGTCCCAGCCGCCCACGCTCTCGTACGCGGCCGGGTTCACCAGCGCCAGGTGGTCATAGGCAAACAACCGCACGGCCCAGCGCTCGTCGTTGGTCCTCGCGTCGCGCAGGGCGTCACAGCCTAGCTCGTAGACGGTCTTGTAGCCCGGCTGGTCGTACGGCGGGGTGACCCCTTCGAGGCCGTCCTCGTACGAGAGCGTGAGGACATCCTGGTGGGACCAGAAGTAGTACGGCCACTCGCGCGTCAGGGCGAGGTGGAGGAAGAAGTTCTGCAGCTGGGCGAAAGTGAGCAGCACGGGGGTCTGGACGACGTTGACGCCGAGGGTGGCCAGTTGGGTGTGGTTGAGATAGAAGGGGTTCTGCAGGGTGAGCTGGCCGCGGGCGTTGGCCATCTGCACGCCTGTGTTCTCGATCACGTAAATCTGTGAGGGGGGCCAGCCGGCGGTGATGTACGAGACCACGGCCTGCAGGAGGATGGGCCACGTGCGCGTAAAGCCGATGAGGAGAGGAGGGGCGAGAGGAAGGTCATATTCCTTGTGGAGGTTCTTGCGTGGCTGATTCCAGCTCGGGATGGGTGGTGGTCTTGTGGATGTCGAGAGGAGGGGAAAGGGATCTCGGACGGGCGGCGGAGCGTGGGAGGACATAGGTTTGTATTTTGGTTTTGCTGGGCCTGTATTTGGTGTCTGTCTTATTACATCCAACCATGAATCAACTTTGAGATTGGCCTTGGTAAAGTCGGTGCGGAGAAAGAAGACGGCTGTGATGAAGATGGAGGAGACGAGCAGGAGCGTCAGAAGCCGGCGGTTGAGAGGTAGTCTGGGGGACATCATGGTCCAAGCCGTTCGCTTTGATAAATTGCTTCTGTGGATGTGTTGTGTGCTTGTGAAGTAAATATCATGTTTTACTTATAATAAACATTGGCCTTGCATGGTCCCTCTTGAAAAGATAATACAAGAGTCTCTCGGCGTGGACGTCTGGCCCCAGGGACTGAATCCTTAGATCTTCACCACGTCGGGAGGGTCTTGTGCGGAATCAAGTGATATTTCACCCAAGCGCGTATGGAAAAGGAAGAGACGAGCCCCCCCCGCCCCCCCCTTTAGAAGAAAGATGGATAGTTGATGGGATCAAAATGACGAGAGCAGCAAGACACCCTTGTGTGGCAAAGTATTGAAGAAAAGTAGACGATGGGACAGTGAGACCCCGTAAATAATGACTAGCAGACCACGATCCAGGTCAACTACAGGCGAGTGACAATGTCTCAGGGGGGAAACAAGAAAACTAGAGGGAGAAAAGAAAAGCATTCTCTCATATTTACCCCAAAAGCGGTGGAATTAGTACGGATGGCAGTACAGTACTGTAGTGAACAGACCCAGGCATTACTAACACGGTACCCATATATCTGTCAGACAGGAATATCCTCCTACAGGCATCTATCCATCTATTTGCAAGGACAGAACAAACACAAACTCGTCATTAGGCTGAGGCTATTATCACTGGGAATCCGTCTCGCTAGGTTCCGAGCCTGGGGCTGTGAGTGGCTGACGCAAACCTTTAAGCAGCGGACAAATAACGTGGGCGATGGCGGAAGGGAGAAGGGGGGGCGGGGCGATCGATCATCATGACGCAGTCACAGAAACCAGGCCAACTGGGGAAAGACACATTTTGTGAGGGTACATAGTAGTGCTGGTCTCTAGAATGAACACTAATCAAGGCCAATAATGCGTGGTGGAGAGAGAGAGTTCAGAGCTACCCACGATGCTACGCTACCATAGTACGCGCAATCCGGGTTGAAGAGTTTGTTGCAAGCCTGTTTTTCATACATGACAGTAACGTAAACAGTCCATCCATGGTTATCTAATACATAACCGTTGTCGGACAATTTGAGGTCCCCTGTGAGGGAGCAATCGACGTCATGTGTGTGGATGATCTGGGTCGGCATTTGCAACTGATACATAGTGATATTGAGTTGGTGAATGGTATGCACTGTCTACCGGTAATGCTGACGTTGGACCTGGACACGTTTGTGCCGACGAGGCGGAATCATGCTTTAAACTTACCTTCGGAGGAGCGTAAAAGATGGAGCCTCATCATTCACGATGTGCTCCCAGCACACAGCCTCGATCCTCTACTCCAACGGCAGGGGGGATTGGATCTGCGAGTAATATATGTATAAGCATTCCTTTCGTCTGTCATGTTTTGTTCGTCGGTCAATGGCCGCGAAAACAACTTATAGTTTCTCTACAAAGGACACTCCCTTCAGAAGGAGGCCTTCTTGGCAAAAGCCTGTTTCTGTAGTTACATAGTAATGTTCAGAATGTGCGTACGGTTTGCCTGTTAAATAGCATGGGAAAATCGGATCGAATTCCTGGTTGCGACACCGCCCCCTGGTCCCTGTGTTGAGGTGGGTCGCCGTGCCGTGTCGAGGAGCCGATGCTCCGGATGGTACATTCAAGGTCGTTTTATTTTCTACATAGTACGTCAGGGCTTTAAATTTAAATATCCTGTAATTCAAGGCATACTTTATACATTGTTCGCATGATGTATTCATGCAGAGAGAGACTGAGGCGTATAGGGATTTCCCCCCTCTTTTCTTTCGAGCATGTAACAAATATTCAATGATGGTGATAGCCTTTGACATGCTGTAGTGCTTGAGGGTGTACAGTAGTACCTGAGAGCAGCTGAGAATTGGTTGGACCCATCAAAAAAGGATGTGCCAAGCAAGCATGGGGTCGACGCGATGAAACGTTGACCGTGGCCTTCTCTGGGAACACACATCCAACCTCTCTGTCTCAGAGCTTACTTTTTCAGTTGGAACCTGGCGTTCACTAACCAAAGTCCATGTTAAACTTATGAAGCATGCGGCTCAGAAGAATTATTATTTGTTTCTCTTCCCTAGGGGCATATCTGCCTGTAAATGCCCTCGTTCATGAGCAGGTCGCCTTTGACGATTCAGACGTCTGCTGGTGGAGCCTGAGCCCTCCGGATCCCATCTGTCCCATCCTGAGGCAGCAGAACCTCACCGAGATCGTCAGCAAACTCACAGGCCGATATGACTGGGGAGAGGGAGGAGGCGAGTGCGAGGGTGGCTACTGCATCTACGCCAACAGAGGGTTTGCAGGAGGACGAGGCATCGCCCTGATCACCACACACAAGAACTACCTGAAAGTAAAGGCGGTAGGAGACCTCCTGCAGGAGTATGACGTCTCTTTCAACGAGGACATGGACTTTCTGCCCTTCCATGTCGGTCATATCGACGGGAAAGCCGAAGGCCTCATCGCCGACTCAACTCTAAAGCGAGGCGACCCCATCATGGCACACACGCCTGTCCTCCTCGTCCACCACGCCTTCAGAGACAGCCTGTCGCAGTCCAAGCAGCACCACCTCCTCGAGGAAGCCATCCACGCCCTGCCAGCCGCCACCCGAGAGCTGCTCATGGCCCCACTGGCCCACGTGCCCGAGCAGCAACGCATCACCGCCCTTCTCACCACCACCAACGCCTTACAGGTGCACTTGGGTGGTGATGGTGACCAGGACCACGACCACGACGGCCATCACTATGCCTGCTTCCCCGAGGCTGCTAGGCTAAACCACGATTGCCGTCCCAACGCGGCCTTCTACATCGACCCGACGACACTCATGCACATCACTACCGCCGTGACGACCATAAAGCCTGGACAAGAGATCACGCTGTCCTACCTGGAGGACCCATTCACGCCCCCCAAGGAGAGACAGCAGCAGTGCGGCGGCGGGTTGGAGCAGGAAATGGCTGACTCAGAAACGAGGCTGCAGGAAATCAGATGGATCGAGGCCAAGCTGCAGGACCCAGGCAGCGCCGAGGCTTCGACGGGCTTGATCACGTACCTTCTCGGCCTGTATGAGAACGAGAGGCTGTTCTGCTGCCTGGCGGGTGCGTATGCGCTGGCTGCGGTGAACTTTAATATGCTGGGGTATGACAGGCAGGCGGTGCTTTATGCGGAGCAGGCGATCGAGGCGCTGAAAATTGAAAAGGGGGAGGGGGTGCCTGAGATGAAGGACCTGGAGGCGCTGAAGAGGGATCCTAAGGCTCATTCTTCGTGGAGGGCACGGAAGATACATAGGTGATCATTGCAGCGATGCTATACATCCCTCGTCGCTCCGAGAGAGAGAGAGAGAGGGAGAGGGAGGGAGAGGCCTCGATCAGAGGCTATAATACATATGACCGGCGATGCTAGCATATTGTACCAAGTATCATCACAAGCGAAGCCTTTTATCAAGACAAGATGTTTATAATAGAAGCAATACCTGCGGGCAGGCACAATATGGAGTTGGAAGTATGGTTTCTTAAGCTGAGAAGTGAGTACTTGTGGAAAAGACTACTTTCGGGCGACAAGATGTATGGCATCTAGCTGATGAAAGTGCATCCAAGTTGGTGCTTGATACGTAGCTATGCATGAGTACAGGCTTTGAGACATGCCAGAAGTGAATGGCAGCCGGCATTTCACAATACCAACTGAAATGAAGCTATCCTGATCGGAATTGAGAGCAACACAGTGAGGAGAGTGACTGCTGTTGAGATTGCCGTTCCATGCTCAGCTTTCTTAGCTATAGAAGATACAAGTATGAGGAATCAGTCATTATAAATGGAGCTACCAATACAACCAAGTTTAGCCAATTTTTTTTTTAGTACAGCGTTGTTGAAGATGGCTCATAACTAATGAGTGCTGTTGAATGACTGCCACCCTTCACGTTTTCAATTAACATCCAAGAGGGTTGGTGTAACACATATGTATCATTCTGAGTTCGTAAGCAAATATGCCTTTTCCCTCGAGTATGGAACAGGAAACAACAACATCCTAAGCCCTATTGCAACTTGCAGCCTTATGTGGTGGTATACCCTAACGCCATCCTGCTGGTCCATTGCCCCAGTACGCCTCGCTTTCCTGAATCAGTCTCCCCTTCCGTCATGAGAAAGTCTTCGACCTCTCTCCAAAAATATCAAGCCATATCTCCTCTCAAGACGCGCCCCATCCGACCTTTCAGAAATTGAGGCTTCGCCTCCAGTTCCCACTTCTCTTCCTCGCGGGGCCGTTCTCGCTAAGCCAACCCGCAAGTCTCTGCCTCTCCTCGTCAGTGAGGTCGGAGATACTCTCATTCATGAGGTCAAGACAGCTCCTGGATGCTGTATTGGAGAATCGTGGTCAGCTTCATGATTCCATCTCATTGAGAAGGGGAGGGAGATGTGTCGGCAGGGAGAGGAGGGAGGTGCACACATACGAGCAAGATGACCAGCATCAACACCCATCTCGAGCTCCAACAGAGCCGCACTCATCCTCGCGCTGTTGTAGCAGTGGAAGGCCCTCTGTATCTCCAGCATACGCTGCCACAGCTGCGAATCGGTCATGGCCTCACCGGCCGTGGGATCAAAGTGCCATGCCTGCTGCGTCGTCGTCGTCGTCGATGTCTTTCGTGACGAGGCCGCTGCGCCAGAGGTGGAACCGGTCCTGCTCGGCGTGAATTTAGGGGACGGCTTGGCCTGGGCTGAGGCAACGTCGATCAGGTCCTGTGGTTCGGGCGGTGGTGATGAGCAGGGTGTGATGGCGTCTTCGTCGTCGCTGAACGAGGCTTTGCGGGTGATGGTCCGGCGGCCGAGCGCAGGCCTTTGATGCGCCGACATAGTAATCTGAACCATGGCTTCTTTGTGTGTTTGAGGAGGTAGAAAAAGAGAAAGGAATAGAAGAAAAAAGGGCAGACTATAGGGATGATGCTCCCACAAAGATTTTTTCCCTTCTCTTTTCTCTCTTTTTTCCCCCTGATGTATTGTCGCCTCCTTTGTTATTATTATTAAAATGAAAAAACAAGATGCGTCGTCGGCGTGGATATAATTATGAGAGACCCACGGAAGCGCCGATTAGAAGCGCCGACCTTGAAGAGTTGCACGGTTGACAAAGATCTTTTTATGGAGTCACTGGGGCTTATCTGCAGCTTGACAAGGCGTCTCAGTCAGACACTTCCAGAAGAGAGGGTGTGGTAAAATTTTGGTATATCTTACTTTTGAAAAAAATTCAAAATCCAGCAAGGTGGCATGAGTCAGGCCTAGAGTGGTTGAAGGAGGAGAGGAAGGGAAACGTTCCTCGCTAAAGTTCCGTTGGGGTACTTGGGAAAGGAATATATATGTATGTTATTTTCTGTACACCGCACAGTCTGGCTCAGCCTGAACCCGGGGTTTGCATGTGCGTATGCGTGTGTGACCGCTCGCGCTCGCTTCTTATTTTTTCACAGGATCAGCGACGCACAGCAAGCTTCTCCAAAGCATGAACGTGGAGGGGACTCATGCACCTGTCGGGCTACAACAGGGTGCATACTGGGGCCCTCTAGTGACCTCCGCCCGTACGTTTCGGGTTGCAATAGGCATGGAATTGGGTGGGGGGTGGGTCTCACTCTTCTAAGACACACACACACGCACACACACCAAAAAACTTACACAGCAGGGTCGGTGCACCATTCGGCACATCATCAGGTACTATGGTACAAGGAGCGGGAGGGTCTCGCAACAGACGGCTCGTCCCACAGGCCTCCCTCCCTCTTGATCACCACAGCGATGAGGTTCCAGACCAGCTACGGATCCGTAAATTGGCAGAGTGGTTGGTCAGAACCCAAGTCCGAGCTATGATCCTTGGGCAGGAGTTTATGTGTGTGTTTTGTTTTTGTCTTGTTGTGAAGGTTTATTCCTTGATTTGGGTCCAGCCACTAGTTGTATTTTGATCATTGTGATACCGCCTTAGGCCTCGTCATCCAAAGCCCAAAGTTTTTTTAATTTACTAAAGTGTAGGATTGAAAAGCCTGACGTGTCGTGCCAGGAGAGCCCGAGCGAGACCTATTTGTTGTCCATACAAGCTTGTCTTGACACGTCTCACCCCGATCATCCCCGGAAGAGAAGAGGAGGAGGAGGCAGCGGAGATCTCCTCTCCCGTTTGTGCGCTTGTGTGGTCTGATGCCCGAGCTGACGATGAGATGGTCTGCTGCAGGTGTGGATATGTCATGATTCTGACTCCAGCGGTTCATCAATGCAACCTCGTCTTCTTTGGTGGTCTACTATGGTACTTGGTACAGAGTAGCCTGTGTACTTTTATCCAGCAGGGATTCCATAGGGTCTGCAGAGCACTGACCACATCTTAAAAATGGGATCTGCGCCCTAGAACGGGGACAAGAGATTTCCTACCGGCACTGAGAATTTTCACACCCGATCGGTGCATTCTTCCAGGCTCGCTCACTCATCACCACCACCTGAATCAACAAAGAGGCTGTGTGACCTGATCAGTTTGGTGACCACCTACCTTCCCTTTTCTCTCTTCTGTTTTCCTCTGTGGTGTCAACCAACTATCTGTGACGAGGTGTGCCATGAGACGTGATAACAATTTGGGCACATGAGACTCTTTTTTTTTTTTTTGTGACCCTCTAACATATCAGATAGGGTGGGCTACAGCTAGAGATGTCTTATGAACCTCTTAGGCGCGGGAAGAAGAATAAAAGGAAAGGGGAGCAAAAAAAAAAAAGAGAGATAAGGTCCCATTCAAGCTTGTCTTAGATTCTCCTTCCCGAGGAGATACGCCCCAGCACATTCTCCGCCCTGCCCGCACTCGCTTGTCACGCGTGATGGAACTCGATGATAGACTCGTCACCTGAAGCCATGCACGCTGCCGATCTGTACCCCCTTCGAGGTGACATTGGCTTCGATCCCATCGTCCTTATGTGAGACGCATGCATTGGTTTTGCCGATTACAGCGCAAGCCAAGTATCCAGAATAGGTAAACCGAGAAACAGACCAAACGTCAGATTTTGAAAAGAGATTTTCTTATCCCCCCTTGTCTCCTTCTCACACACAATGGGATAATTCTCCACTCACACCAACGCGCATTCTGGCGGCGGTGAAGAGCCGCTCCCTTACTCGCTATGAGTCCCCAGTCTGTGCCGTGACGACTTGCCACAGCACAGACAAAAAGCATTGGAGCTGGCGGTTACAGCATCATGTCTAGGCGTCAACTGCCAACGAATGAAGGCGAAAGATGCTCTTGCCCCCCCCCCCTCCTCTTTTCTTCTTCGCGAGGAGAACGACTCGGCACTACACTATAGTACTGTGTGTACATGGTGGGGAACATGCTAGAATCATAAAACGATCGTCCAGGCTCGTCGCCACCTTTGGTCGCCTTCTTCTCCAACCCCTCCTCACCTTCACGAATCACAAACCAACCCCGCCGCACTCTTTTGGTCGATGTGCAGCAAGCAGATGCCGGTAGTCACCGATCCATAAGCGGGGCTGCAGGCGGGAATAGCCCGGCCGGAGTCCTCTTTTTCTTGTCTTTTACATACTATGTTACTGTAGATTTAAGGCTGTCGACGTTACAATTTTTTCTTTTGAGGGGTGGGTGGCGCCCTACTTTGGAGAGGAGGAGGACCGGGTATTTTTTCTTCTTCTTCTTTCTGCACGGATACCTCAGTAGATCATGGCCTGCGAGGTATTATGCGGAAACAAGTACTTGACTTTGTGATCTTGTCCATTTCGAGAGAAAGTCGCCGTTGCTACCCGTTCTCGCTTTCACTTTGTGTATTTGTCCTTCGGGTTCAGGTCAGATGATGTTATCCCCTTCATCACGTACTATGAGACTACTTGGGCACCTGGGCAGCTAGCACACCCTTGTCGTCCTGCCAAGCACACACACCAGATCGTCCATTCAGACAAACTCTCGGTACATACATGCAAGTAGCTTGGCGTGGCCATCCAGCACACTATTTCTTTCCTAATTTTGTGCACTTGCGTCGTGCTCGGGCTCGTGCGCATCAGATGTCATGAGTCTTCGTCACTTGGCTCATTCGACATCGCTTCACATTACCAGTTGCCCCTCGAATGTGTTGTGCCGCGGTGTTTGTCTAGAATGGATGAAACGGCACGTCCTATAGGCGTATGTATCTTCGGCTCATTAATCACCTTGTAGTGATTGGTGTGTGGACGCCCTTGCTATGCAGTATGCAAATGAGATGTCACTGCTACGTAGCCATCGGCCCGTATTCCATGCCGCCAGGGGGGGCTGAGACGCGCTGGACAGTACTGTAATGGAGACAGCCACTCCAGCCACTTGCCACTCTTCCAGACTCTTTACCTAAGACGTGGGCATCTTTTGGCCTCACAAATTATGGAGTCGTGAATCTCCTGCACGAGACCTGTCCCTTGCCTTGGGTTGACCGGATGGACAGCAAAAATAGCGAGAAATAAGGCGTCCATGTACCCTGACGCGCTCCGCCTATAGCATGCATTACATCTCTTGTCCTCAGTCTTGCAATATACCGCTCTCGCCTACCCTGGGACAGGATCACGGGATGGACATTCTTTTTTCCTCCTGCACAATATTCAAAGAGTGTAATTTCGACAACTCGTCTTTCATCAGGGAAACAGTTGAGAGAGAGAGAAAGACATAGATATGTCTATCGTTATGCCCCCCTTTGGGGGGCCAGGGTGCGGGTCTGGGGCTGCAAGAGATGTACCGGTTCATACGTATGAGGAGGCTCTTCCCAAAAAATCAAGAATGAAAACGCAAATTCCCTTTCAAACACTCACGGCCGAGGGTCTACCTTGATATAGACGAGGGCCTGAGAAGTGGCATGGTCGATCGTGGTAAGACCATCTTCCCAGTAATTAATACCCCGAGTCACAGGAGGCAGGGCGGTTCAGGAATATTCACAAACCTCAATATTCCCATCGCTTCCTCCTCTGCTAATAACCGAGTGTCTGGACAGTTCTAAAGTGATCTGCCCTCCCCAGATGCTGTGTTGACATGGCCTCTGCCTTTTCGTTCATGACCTCTGTCCTTGATCTCATTCCACCCGATTCAACACCCACCGTTAGCTACGCATCCAGATACTTTAGCCTTCTTCTTGCAGCAGTGAGCCTTGTTCGTCAAGCATTACCCCTTCCAGAGTTGATTAACATTATAATTACTGAAACAAACATTCGGCACCACAAGTCCCCAGAAAGTCCTTCATCCTCGCTCCCATGAGGCATACAAGTCGCAATATCCCTTCTTTACTGGAGACTTGTAGAGACATTATCTTGTCTATAAAACATTCTGTGGATGCATAAATCTCTCTGGAATGCCTCTTGAGTAATCTGCTCGTAAGCTGTAGAATCAGTCCTACCCTCACGATGGGGGGAGAGTGTTAAACCTTTGATGCAAACATCAGGTCGTAAATTACCATGGGCCGTCTTTCTTTTGACAATAGTATGTGGCTCTGAGGTCCACACATGTGACTGGTAGTGAGGTAAGGCTGATACTTGGATCAATTCTGATTTTCCTCGAATCACCTGTGGATTATACTCCAACAAGGAAAGTAAATGTCAAGGAGAGATATTCTGGATCCATCTGATTCTGTCCGGCTTCCAACAGGAGTGCAAGCTGTACTCAACTCACTCAAGCCCTTCTCTTGAAAACATGTCTGCTCTGATACTGCTCATGGGTTACTGGCTCCCATTGCGTTGGAGCGAAGTAACATTGGGGTTATGTTCAGCATCTTTATTCGAACCAGTGAAGCCCCTGAATAACAACTATATCTGAACCCCAAGACTTGTGACATGGTAAATTGCCTAATTGCGACTTGTTTCTATGATTACCATGCCGATTGTACCAGATAAAGAGGCTATAGCTATGATAATTAATGACTCCCCTCCCCCCTCTCTCCTTTCCTGGGATACAATGCCTTTGCCTGTGCTCCTCATAACCAGGTCCATCTTGCCTCAAATAGAAGTTCATGGTAGATTCTGTCATGTATACACAAGATAGCCATCATACTGGGTTAAGTCACATATGCACGAAAGTATGATGGGAAATGATAATGAGATCTCGGAGCAGTTTAGACCTGTGAGTGGGTTTCACTGAGTCTCTGGCTTGACCAGTCCCACTTTCAGTCTCTACAACCCTCCAAGATCCAATGTCTCTAGGCCTGCTTCTTTGGTCTTCACACGTATTTAAAAATATACAACCAATAAATCGATGCAAAAAGGAGACTTCAATCTTGAGGTGATATGCCAGAACGTATTGGGCCTTAGGATAGCAGCCTTATTCCTCGAATATCCCCAGGCTTGAATATGCGGATTTGTCTCGAGACCTCCTAACAAGAGCGAGACCCCTATGTGCAGTGTTGTGTCAACATTCGCATTCAAAAGACCTGCAATTTTGTCGAAAGCGCTGAGGTTCCAGCTCGCTCCCTAGCACGATCAGGCCCCTCCCTGCCACTGAATCCACGGCTCATCTTGCGGACCGAAATGTTCCTTAACCACCACCTTCAGACCGGCCGCACATCAACACCTTTGCTGCCCAGAACCAGATAGACGAGGCTTTCCTTCGCCTGCCCTTTGTCGTGGCTTTGGTGTCCCTCGGCTCGCGTGGCAGAATTACACCGACAGGGGACGTTTCCATGTTCTCCAGGCGCGCCAAGCGACCGCCCAGCCTTACACAATTTATGAGACGCCACCAAGAGGCGCGGTCAAACTCGGCGCATCCGTTCCGCAACCTTGCGTACCGGTCGGTTTCCTGAGGCCGGTCGGCTGAGAGGAGACGATGACGTTGTCAAGGCTAGACTCGGATCCGACGACGGTTGTAGAAGCATATTGTGGCTGGATCAAGGAGGTAGAACTTGGAGGAAGAGGAGGGTGGAGGCTGAGACACTCTCTGAAGGGATCATGATGCTAGAAGACTACCTTTCTTGGACGACAGTGAGGTGAGATGTGCCTAAAGGGAAGGAAGGGCGGACTTCTCCGTGGAGGGTCCAATCGCCACAACCCGGCCAGCCTATTGGCAGTGGCTGGGCCCTTCTTCTTCTTCTTCTTTGACGTGTTGAGTCGGTCAGAGGATCGCGGTGTGGCAGCTGAATCGTGAAAGGAAAATTCGCGGGTGCGCCTCATAATTCCTAATTGTCCAGGCCGTGCCTTTGTTTCCTTGGAACGTCATATAAGGATGGGAGGAAGACACAAGTCTCAGTCATATGCACATCCCAAAAGAACATCTAGACCTTCTCGAGAGTATTCTAGTCTCGATTTCTGACAAATCTGGCGTTTGCCGTCAATCCCAATGTGGCATTTTTAGCAAACTGTCAGCAGCTATTATGGGTTGAACAATGCTGGTGGTTGCGCAGCTTTTTGTCGTCCGGGTTGGAGATCAGCAGTCCGAATTGCCTCGTGTCAGCAGCACACCCTTTCAAGTGAGGACCTGTCATATCTCAATTCGAATATCAACATAATATAGGTATATTTGTCTCCACTGGTATGGTACTGCTGACCCCTCGTCTCACGTACTTTGTGTCCAGAGTGGCCTCATTTGATTTTCATCACAACAGCGCCGGCTGGACAATCATGAGTTGCCCCTTCGGTAGTTATATTTACAGCGTGAAGCTGGATTGTTTGGTATGCCCCTTATTCTGATATCTTCAATTCCAAAGCGAGCCTCATGGAAAGTGATATTTCCTTTCCTAGGAGATGCGTGCACCACTACTACTCGGCGAAGTAACCTCCGCAAAACAGCGGACCAGACCGGCTACAGCGCCGGATCCGGGGTGTCTCAGACCGGGGCAGCGGATCTAATCCCAGGCCCTATTCCCGCCACCACAAACGTACTACGTAAGTATTAGATTGGAATTTGTTCTTTCTTTTTCCCCCCCTCTCCATCTTCTGAGACCTCTCTAAATTGTGGCGCCGGGCATATGTCGGAAGCCTATGATATTATCATCACCATGTCTTCCAGGAGGAAAAGAATGCGGTGTGTAAGACGTCGTCGTGCCGGACGAATCCCGGCGGTACCCTGTCACCTGCTGCGACCGAGACGTGAATGCTAATGTGACCCAGTCACGAGGACAACTTTTGATCATAGAACCCGGAATGACATATCACAAATTATAGTAGTGGTAGTAGTAGCAGTAGTAGCAGTGGCAGCACTTAGAAGAGACATAGAGAAACAGAGTCGTAATGGAGGCTTAAGGGACATTTTTTTCCCGTCCGTCCGAGTTGCTCCGGCTCCAGCCAACCCTTCAGGATCGCGAATTACTGCCCTGTGTTTGGCCCAGCCCGCCACAAATCCATTCCTGAAGCGGACGTGAGCGGGAATACGACGACAAGGGCGGGAACTGCGCTCCTATTGGAGAGAGACATCACGCGCCACGTTCTTTTGACTGGCTTCCGCCCTCCATACACCAAAGTCTTAGGGACTGCTACAAAACAGTGTCAGTCAGCACATTGCGCCCACCTCCGCCGTTTTCCTATTAGCCACAAGCACACATACCCACACACTTACACATGCATGCATGCATGCACATAGCCAATTACTAGTGCGGAGTAAACTCTGGGTTGAGGCTCCTTTACACAGGTGGGATAGGAGGAGACGAAGGAACCAAAAAGGTTATTCCACGTGTGTGGGTGCGTGTTGCCAAAGGCCTCTGATGAAGTAACAGTACTTTGAAACTATGTACACACTAGGGTTCGAAAGGACGGAGCTTGGGGGGGGGGGGGGGAAAGACAGCTCTTGGCTCGCTTACTCGTGTTAGCGACACCGACAGACCATCTACTATATGCTTCCCAGGTGGGCGGAAAATGGCGCATCGGCAGCTCTTTTTGGGATGTGATTGTGTGGCGTGTTATTTAGCAGCGCCCCACAGTCGCATTGTATTATGAGAACGAAAGGTTCAAAGTACTCAAAAAGGAAGAGGGCACGCAAGCACGTAACGACAAGCAGCTGGAACTTTGGGGGCTGAGGCTGAGGGCTTAGGCTGCTCAGCTTACACTTAGTTGCCCCGCATGAATATTGGCTTGTAGTGGGCTGAAATCAGTCAGAACTCGCCTGTTCCGGAGAAATCGAGGTGGGCTGGCTGAGCTTGAGTTTGGATGGCAATGCCATCGTGATGAAGAATAGGACCTGACAGGGTCGAAACCTAAACAAAAAAAAAAAAAAGAGAAGTCGTCATGATCTACGGGTGATGGAGTCAGAACATTGCCGGGCCTGAATCAGGGCCAGAATCTTGTTGTTTGAAGAGAGGTGTGCGTGTGAGTGTGGTTGACCAGGAGGCCCCCAAAAACCAACCCCGGATCATACAGTCCTACAGTGATATGTACCATAACAAGGCCCAGGGTGACTGGAAGAAATGTCGTCATCATCAAGAAGAGGGAAAAGACGGAAATCCACCGTCGGCCTCCCAACGCCACACCGGCAGGTTGGTACTCTAACAGCATCCTTACTTACAACCTGTCGATCCCCTAAAAGCAGGCTGCTCCCCACGCTCCCGACTCTTCTAGGGCCTTGTCAGGGCCGCAGGCCAGACAGACAGAAGCGCTGATCCACTAAAACTGATCTGCTGGTCTTGTCTGCTGCGATCTGCCGCCGCCTGAAGAACTCTCATGCTGCCGGATCGGGGGTTGCCCTTGCTCGCTCAGCGCCCAACCAGACGCCATTGATCCTGAAGATCCCGCGCCTCGAATTTCCTCATGCATCCGACCCGTCCTGCTCCTCCGCCTCTTTCTCCTCCCTCACATGCTGTAGGTGGGCCAGGACAGTTTGTTGTGACTTGTCAGTATTCGTAGGGCTGGTGATAGAATGAGACAAGTTGCTGGAGGGCTGCCGTCTTTTTTTGTTTTTCCAAGACATGGCTGGACTTGAATGAAAGCATCACCCATTCAATGATCCGAGATCTCGAGGGAGGACAACCGAGAAACCATCGATCGGCCTTGCGATAATTGCCGAAGATCCCGCAGCCAAGGCCATTTATTATTTCTACTGTACTACTAACTGTATGTAAATGCAGGGCAAAAACACAAAATAGAGAAGAGAGGGGGGGGGAAGAGACCCTTGCCTCTTTGCCTGTGAACGACCCCGGCGGCAATCCCTCTTCCCCAGCCGCTGTCACCATTCATAGACTCGACAAACGTCATCGTTACCAGTTTTGTGCCTACCCTCGAGTCGGTCAGGTTTATTGGATCCGACTTGTATTGTATGACGGGGGGCGACAACTCTGAACTGCATCCCATTACATTACAACAGTACTGGAGACACGCTCGCCTCCAGGTCCTCAAATAGGGCCCACTTACCCACATTAAGAGAGTGTGTGACTGTGTGACTGTGACTATTCCCAAGGCAACTTTCTCCCTTTGATCATCCATCACCTAGTGATATATTATTATACTGTATCCTCTTTTTTTCTCCTCCTCGCCTCTTGTCCTACCGGCTGGCAAAATCGTCGCATCTATGAGATCCCTTCTTCAATACTACAATAAGCTAGCTACTCATCGCTTCAAGGCTCCCAACAAACCTTCAGCCTTTCCGACTGCCGACCAGACACACTCGACGAGTCAAACCCACCCGAGGAAGCAGATTGACTGCCCGACTGACTGAGTGACTCGACGGCTTCCGTGTACAACTTGTACAGTGACATCCTGTTGCAACCCATCAACCCATGTGCTTAGGTTCTGGGGCAGTGGCAGGCAGTCAGCGCAAGACATCTGACACCGACATTGCGGTCTCAAACCTATCAGCTTATCCCCTCGCGTCCCTCGACGTCGAACCCTGTGACTACCTCCCTCTGGCGCGGCTCAGCTGCCAAACCCACCCCACACACACACCAAACATCGAGACCAACGAGTTAATATATCCGCGGAAGGAAAAACGTCGCCGCCTGCAGGTGTCTTGAATCGTCGCTCCAACACTCCGCCCTCGTTGGGCCTCAACTGATACATCTCACATGTCATAGAGATCGGGAGCGACTCTTGACTTCTTTTTCTGATTCATACATACCAACCTGCCTGCCCAGTCAAGTCAGGAAGGGGTGGTGTTGTTCTCTTTTTCAGCCTGATTGATACAATAAATACTACTCACCGGCCCCCTCCTCGTTTAACCTGGGTCGTGTTTGATGCTCGTTTCGTGTTTCTCCATCCCAACCTCTTTCTTTCCCTATCTCGATTCCGACAGGCAACCGACCAACCTCGACACGGCAGATGACAGTCTTGTTGTCTCAACCTTGCCTCCCTCCATAGTACTTTGCAATCACCAACGTTACGATTTCCCCCACGAACGGTACCATCGACTCAAAGGGCACATGTACTCGGCCTGAACTACACATTTGGTCGGCCTCTGAATACGAATCTGTTCACACTCACCTGCAACAACAATCGCAGGCCCGTGAACAACACCTGTGCGACCCTTCACTCACCTGCCGGCCTTCTTTCACATGCGGCCTTACTAGCAAACCCCGGACGGATACGGATGACACCTTCACCACCCAATCACCTTGTCCCATTTTAGGTGTTTGCCTACAGATCCCTTCCTCCCCCTCCCTCCTTGGTCTCAGCAGGGAGGAAGATCTTCGGTGCATGAACCCCAGGATTACTGCGGAGATTCGCAATTAGGAATATCTGAGAGCCCTTTACTCTTTTCTTTTTTTTTTTGTCTACAAATCCCGCCATTTCTAATCTGCGGCCTTGGCGATCACCAACTCAAATACAACCCAACCAAACAAAGCATTCGTCAGATTAACATCCATCCCGCTGGGCAATCTCAATTGTCTTGCCAATACCTACTGCTTCCAACAAGGCCAACAACAAAACGGACCCCCCTCCCAGCACAGAAGGGCACAACAAAACAGCCAACAGAAAGCACAAAGGCGCCACAACGGAACCCGCAGGCCCGCCAACAGAAGGATAAAAACCACCATCTGGAGGCCGTCTTCTAGACCCTGCGAATCAATCCCGCCTATCAAATACATCAGGCTAAGGAGGGCCGCGGCTTGTGTAATTCCCCCTCCTCTCCATTCGGAAACGGAACACTTTTCCCTAAACACTTTGGCTCCCCCATATCCCTCCACATTCGACGGCCCGCCGGAAAAGACCAGACCCTAGGCCCTGTTCCTTGTGGTTGATTTGGGGGTTTTTTCTTCTTTCTTTCTCCCTCTTCCAAATCGCGAGTTCGACTAGAGCCATATACTGCCTGGCTCGGGCTCGGATCCCCTTGTTTCAACGAGAGAAAAAAAAACAGTCATCATTCTCGGCTCGGTATTTTGATACCAAACATCCCGGAGCGAGCCAGACCCAGCTTTGCCAGCCTCTTCCTTATTTGAACCTGGCCCCGGCCCCCCGGATCATCGGTCTGTCTCAACCTGAACCTCCTTATTTTCTTGTCTCTCCCTTACCGATCTGAGTCTCCTGCATCGAAGATCACACACCACACGTAACGCACGGCCATCATCTACTGGACGACAAACAACCACAACAACAAAACAACACATACCGTTCTTCGTATTCAGAGAGGGGTTTCGAGGTCGAGACCACTCTTCCCATCTAAATCCACACAACAAAGTGCGAAGGATAACCCTCCTCTCCTTTCGGCAACCCCCTTACTTTACTGGGACCCCAAGCCCAGGTGTGGATCACCGGCGCGTTCTTGTATCCACAAACCCCCCGGCCAAAGGACCTGAGAGAGAGAGAGAGAGAGAGATCGTCCAGCTCCGACCATTACATTACTATACCTTTTTTACTACCCCACACTTTCTCCTGCTATATTTACAGCACGTCTGTGTGTGTATAGTGTCCCTTGTTTTGTCGGGACCTTGATCCTTCAGGGACCCACTGGCATACACGGCCCCGAGCACCGGAACTGGGCCCCTTGCATGCAGCGCGCTGCCCCGGCAGAGCCACACACATTCTTACCACTTGCACAATTATTCATCCCTTCCTCGGTTTCAGCCTCCCTCCGGTGCTGATACCAGATAAAAAAGTAAACAAACTTCCTCTCTCTCTCTCTCTTTTCTCTCTCCTTCTCCCTCTCACACTTCTCTACCTTCTCTACTACCATTACATACCTCACGCCAAACAACACGCCTCCTCCTCTGGACCAAACGGACAACAATCTTCACACACACAACAACAACACAATAAATAATACACACACACACACACAAACATAATGTCTTCACAACAAGCATCCCGCGACCACTCCTGGTCCCCCGCCACAACCTCCTCTTCCTACTCCGCCTACCCACAATACATGATGGCCATCCCCATCGAGGACGACGACCTCACATTTGGCGGCAAGTCTCTCTCGACCTGGTATGAGGAGGATCGCCGCCGGTACAGCGACGAGAGCTTCGACGTGCCCGACGAGCGCGGCAGGTCGAGGACCCGCGCCTACGAGATGGCGGCCCCGGCGAGTCACGGCCACCACCACAAGAAGCACGGACACAAGCACCACAAGAAGTCGGACCAGAAATGAGCGGTGAAACCCATTCTTTCCCCCGGCCTTGTTCTTCGGCCTTCCCAACAACCACGCACGCAACATTTAGCCGTGCAGAATCCTCCTCTCGCCACACCGCGTCTCTCCAGTGCTCTCTTACTGGGCCGTGGAAGATGCGGAGTTTAGACCATCCTACATGGTCTGCCAGGGGGAGCACCACCCTTCCTTAGCTTCGGCACCAGCGAGTGGGTTTACATGGCTTGCCTGGCCTGGCCTGGCCTACTACACACACGCATCCATCGTCGACTTGCCTAATGTCTACCGATCTATCGTTTCTCACGATGTTAAAGTCACCGATGGCACCGAGACGCAATCTGATCCACCATCAAGTGTCTTGTGTGTTTGTGTAAATGTACACGTGGGAGGGCGGTTGGGGTTGTACATACACATATACATACACACGTCACACGCACACACGAGAGAGGACAGACATCAAAGCAAAACTGTTGTATCTCGGCGGCGTCCCAAGGCAAAGAAGAGGTCGAGGACTCGCCACACACGATGTACCGAAAGACACGAACAAGATCCATATACACAAAACACGATGTGCATACATACAAGGCAACGAGAAATAGACCAGGAAACAAGTCTAGACCTAGACAAAAGAGGGATCGACGGCCATAACAACAGGACACACGAAGGAAAATTCAAAGACAGTCGCGACGGCTCTGGACGAAGCCTTCAACTCACCTCGAGTTCTCTCGTCCCGGCGTCCAGCGACATGAAGAGTTGTTATGCATTGATTCCCCTCCCGCATCGGCACGGCGTTCGTCTTCGCTCTCTCACTCTCCTCATGGGCAGTTTGCTTTTCCTGTTCCTCACTTACTCATGAGATACCATTGTCATCCAGCGGTTACGGAACATTTTTTTTCCCCCCCCTCTCCTCGCTCTTCGTCATGCTATGCTTTTTCATGCCTCATATACCATGGTTGCGTTAGATTCCTTGTTTCTCCTTTTGCTCTCATGGATGGATGATATTTTCAGGGCTCCTCCCGAATATGTATGAGGGTCCCACCACCAACTGCATTTGCTCATAACGCTGGGATACACATATGTGCTCAAGTCAGCAGGGCTGAATCGTTAGAGACACGGTGTCTTTTTAAGGTAGTGATAAACATAATTGGATACCACTTCAAATCATATGCTGGTGTCTGCTCTGCCATCATTGTGTGTTAGGTGATGAGTTATTCCAAGGCGGAGGGATTCGAGACAAAATCCGATCTCCCCCCCCCCCCTTTTTTTGAACCCAATATGCAGGTGCTTTCACATGCTAACATTATCGCACCCCATTCCCGCCCGACCGTCACTGCGGTGTTGTATATCACGACAATTATATGAGGAGCACTTGCCCTTAATAAACCGATTTTAACGCTCTCACCTCGCGTCTAAGCATTAAGGCATTGCGATCGTTGCAATAGGAACATGTCACTCGTATTTGGTCCTCGTAGCTGGACGAGCCTACACCTTTATGAGTTTTCTCAATCTTCTCGTCAGTCTTGTCCTCCCAGTCCACACCAACATGTATCTGGTGTGGACGCCGGATATGAAAGCGGCCATGGTCAGATCCAGAACTGATCGCCATCGTGCTGGAATTTTCTACGGGATGATCGCATCTGTTGACGAGGAGGAATTGAGCCCTCGAGTGAGAAAGGACAAAGTTCGACTATCTTATAACTACAAAGTCGTGACTCGGCCGGGTTTCTTGGCTATCTACTTATTGTTCTACCGCCTCGTAGCCAGTATTCCTTTGGCAATCGTGGGCGTTTTCACGAGTTTTCGTTCAGGGAGTGATGTTCACTTGGACAGGGCATGGATCCTGGCTGGCTCTGCCCCGGCCATCTTGATTGAACAAATGTCAGCACAGGTAGCTATGAAGTGGCGAGTGGAGGCTTTTCGGGACTTTCTCGAATTCAAAATGTCGACAAAGAGCACGCAGCAGGCTAGCAGTATATGTAGCAGGAAAGAGGGACCGTCTTCTTTCCTTGCTCTGTTCATTCTGGTACTTTTGTGGATTCCTGCCATCGAAGGAGGCTTGGTCAAACGTTGCGCGACTTTGGAATGTGCACAAAAATTCGGTAAAAGATGCTTCAATTTATAGTATTTATGAAATATTCATGCTTGGTTCGAAAGACCGCAATAAATTTATTGAGTGGAGGGGACGAGGAACCGAGTGATCACAGCGTTGGTATACAATAAGTATTTTCCATGCAGTAAAAGCCATGAGTTTTCGGGCGCCCCTTCATAAGCCAAATGATCTTGATTAATACTGCTTGTAATCCTTCCTCTGCCGTATTAAATAAGAGATGCCTGAGGCGGGGTGTTGGATCCCATGCTCATGTTCCTGATGACCTGTTATGTGACCTGCCATGTTGAATGGTTCATAATACTTCTCCCCAGTTTCCTCTCTATTCCGCTACTCCTCTGAGGCTGGAGGTAGAGGTCGGTGTTCCAGAAGTATTTTCCTCCTCTTCGTCCGTCGTAGGAGGTGATGCACAGCCTGTGGCATAGCAACATCCCAGGCATTCCCCCTCCAGTCAGCAATAAACTCTGCAGCCAGAATATTGTTGCTATCCCGAATGAGAGTTGCCGGAGATGCCGTGGATTTAACCTTCTTAAGATTCCACTCCAGCGCCTCTATCAATGCTGAAGCCAGTCCGCGTGTCTCTTGGCCCCAAGCGCTTGCCGCAATCAGTTCGTTACGAGTACCGTGAAACTCGTCGGAGTCTTCTACTGGTTGGAATTGATCATGAAGTCTTTGCAGTCTCTACCATTTGGACTTTTGTTCTAGGACCTCTTCTAGGTTTGCTACTGCGGCCAGGCCTGCCCCGCAGCAGTCAAGAATTTTCAAAGTGTCGCATTCCGCCTCAATGATGTCGTCCTGTATATTTTCCCATCTGATGGAGGCAATTCGTTGATAGCTCTGACTGCGGCCAGGTTAGAATTCAGTGTGTCGATAGATGTCTTTCTGGATAGCCTACTATGTTTCCTTAATTCTCTTGCGGGTCACTGGGTCGTCAACACTCAATCCATCCCAGAGTGTACGTATTATATCTCTTAGAGATATCGATTTGCTTCGATTCGAATAGTTATCACTGCAATTCAACAATAAGTTTCAATATTTAGTCGGGAGAGTATTTGTTAAAACATTATGTGATAAGATATTTGTCGCAAAAGCGATCGCCAGTGCATGCACTGGCTAGAACCCCTTATATCTCGTCACAATATTTTACCTGGTCATTTTGAATCCACACCAGTCTGCGTGCCCATCATAGTAGATTATTGTCAAGGTGTTCCTGTCTGCTCCCATCAACAATGAAGCAATTCTCTTTTGTATGGATCTCTGGGATCTCAGCATGGGGAATATTGTAGGTTTTAACGACATAATTTAAGCGTTGAAAAGCGGCTCGCATATGCTCGGTTTCCTGATTTAAGTCCAAGTCGTTAAATTCGAATGTAAACAGTAAGACCTTGACACGGTTGTGCACAATGCCAGTTTCAGTCTCATCCTCATCCTCATCCTCATTCCCAATCTGAGCCTCATCCCCATGCCCAGGCTCAACCACAAAGGTAGCTTCAGCCGGGCCGTTATCAGCAGTATCGTCAGCCATTTGCAAGCCTCTCGAGGGCTTATGTGGTTATGGGTATTCAAGATGGTAAATGGTTGAAGTATATTTAATATTGTATAAAGTCGAATGAGCTTAGCATTTACACTTATATATTCAAACGTTTTGGTAGAATTTAGCATGGCTAATCAAGGCTGGGCGGCAGAGCCTCCCCGCTGATCACATGTGCGATGTCCCCTCATTGAAACGAGGGGATCCAGTCAGCAATGATCTCTATGCGACAGCTAAAAGGAGTGACCACTCCCAGCTGACTGGGAATGGCTGTGGCCTATATAGTTGCGTAGACGGTCGGACTCGCACAATCTCACTTGAGCGGGGTTGGACAGGAAGGCAGTGCCGGCAGGTGGTGAGATAAATCTAATTGGATAGAACGATACATGCTGTACTGCATTGCTTGAGCGAACATCCGGATTTTGATTTATATGCCATCTATCTGTAGGTTATTCATCACACTCGGTTGTTGCGATACACCGAAGGGATTGATATTTCCGAAATCGCCAGATGTATGACCGGCCCTCCTTCAAGTCTTGGAAATTTTTATCTAACTCAGTGCAAGAGAAAGGGCTTGCTATGGAAATTCGAAAACATGCCGTATCGTTTGCAAGGTAATCCAGTGCTCAATAAAACAGGAACTGTTTCGGTTCTGGGTACCGCCCAGTTTTAAGCTCTCCATGGCGATGTGATTGCTCTGAGGGAATTCAATTGCTCATCGGCTGACTTGTGACTGGATCTGGGCTCCAGTTCGATCAAGATTGCTAGTCAACTCTGTCTCGAACCCCTTGATACCCTTCCGCGCCTCATCACTGAGGACGATGCCAAAGTGCTCCTTCAATGCCTCGATCCGCTCCTCTTCACTTGTACACACTTGTACTACTTCTGTCCTGCCACCCATGTTTCTCTTCACAACACCATCAGCCAGCATAATCTTCCCGACGATCTTGACTCGGCTTGTCGAATCCTTGGTGACTTGGCTCTCACCACCAGCTGCATCCCCTCGGGGGCTTCCACAACCACCATCCTCCCCTGTAGTGCCCCTGATGAACTTGACGACTAGAATCTGCTTCCTCTGAAAACTCTCTGGGTGGCTCGCCACCCACCAATTTGAACATTCCAGATCCCATGGACTGGATTCCGCCTCGCCGAACGCGTAGTATTGATTCCAGGGCGCATCAGTGCCATTTCTGTATTCGTAGAACCAGACTTGATTCGTCTCCCACTTCACCGTACCTGGAAATGCTCCTCTTTGTAATCGGATCTCCTGTGCGCCTAGGTTGGTCACTGCCCCTGGTTCCTGTCCTGGGGAGGATGAAAGTAGTAAGGGAGACGTTGGACCGTCTCCACCGAACCCGACGTCGCAGCTCCAGATTGAACCATCCTGCAGGAGCACGAGGTTCACAACTAGGTCAAGGCTGCGGATCAGCTACATCACGTCGTGATACCTAGGTAAGAGAAAGAGAGCTCGACGAAGAAGCTTACCATGTCGCGGTCCCACGAAAGGTCCGGCAGGCACGCGCGTGAGGTGGTCTCGGATACGAATACGTGCTGCAGTCGGATATGCTATAAAGCCTAGGCCCTTCAGGATATGGAGGAAGAAGACACTGGTCTCGAAACAAAAGCCGCCCCTGCCACGGCTCTGCTCAGAGCCGGTTGGGCGGAAGTCAGGGAGAAATTTGGCGTAAAGATGTTGCGGGTCGATTGAGTTGCTATGAGCAGGATTGTAGTGCAGGCTCAGGTTTTCGTACGGGATGCTCGTGATCTGGCATCGGTGTAAAGTCTGCAAAAAGGTTGCATCCCGAGGATGTGCGAGAGGCAGCGGAAAGGATATGTGCTGTAGGTAGTGTTGAATCTGGGCTGGGCTGAAAGCAGACTCCAGAGGAGTGTTTTTCAACAGCTCGGGGTCTTTAAAATCGAGGGCCATATTCTTGTCAAGGACTCTTGAGGTCTTGGACATAACATCATAACATCAGTAACTGAGAAAGAAGTTTGAATTTAAATATTGCTTTCCGTGATCACGACATCGGTGAGAGTCATTGAATCACTTAGTCAGCGATTCTCGAAGCGCTTCAGGAGGCAATCAATAGGGTTAGGGTACCTAAGTATCGTTCGTTTTCCTCCTCCTCGTCCACCCTTCACACAACCTAGACATATGACTGACAATTCTTGCTCTTCGGTTATAGGGCTAATTCCACCGTCGAAGCATTCTCATTTTAGAACAGAATACGAATTCCTCGCCTGAAAAATTGCAATATTGAAAAGGACGTCTTCATACAGCCCATGCTCGAAATTCGTATAGCCTTTTCTAATATTCGCTGATTCCAATCAAAACAGTACACTTTCAACATGGAGAGAGGCTATGATAACTAGCGTTCATCAAGGCATGTTTCTACTATTATCGTGATGCCTGTGTCCTTGCAGACGCTAGCAGAAGTCTCATAACTGCAAGCACTCTTAGTTTGTGCACGAGTACTTTACAGCATATTGATGTATTTCTTACCTCTGAGCTTCTATATTTCCGGAAGGAAAGATCGTTTACTTTCTGGTTCGCTGATATCTCTGTCATGGCACTTGGCAGGGACAACTTTGAGGCCATGCTTGCCATCTGTCAAGGACTGACTGCAAATGTCGAGAACACGACCAGGCGGACTGTGCTTAACATTTCCAGAACACTATCACTCCCTATCTTTTCTCCTTCGCATTCAATATCATCTTCTTCTCCGACACCACACCTATAGCGGCCTCATCAGTATCAAAATCACGAATTCATCCACTAACAGGCTCAGTCCTATCATCTCTACTGTGTTCACTCAAGATGCCTGCTGATTGGAAACTGCTGGCCTATTTATTCCTCATATTCCTGACGACCCTCAAATCCACCCATGGAGAATATGCAGCTAGCGTCCACTACGTTCACGATGCTGAAGCCAAAGTTCAGATTGATAATCTGATTACCGAGCCTGACGTCCACACTATCGCTCAGCTTGATAGCGGCGACACCGTCAACGCCCGAGCCGTCGTAGAGACACCCGCAGATAAGCCACTGCCAGGTTGGCGAGCATGTTTCTACACTGCAAGTTGCTGCCCATTCTTGGTGCGCCAGCCCCTGTGCTGGAACGAAACCGAGGTCTCGTGGAAGGAAGGATGCCAGGTCTTCGAGAACTTCGCCTCCGTCTCTACCACGCCTGGTCAGTGCACAATTCGGGTATACCAGGACAGCGAGTGCAAGGTGCTCCTGGATCCCCAAGATGCTGTCGTTGGACCGGAGCACCGACCAAAAGGCGCATGTATCAACCTTACCCTCGATCCTCGTCTGAAGAGCCCAAATCCACAAAACAACACCGATTGTTACACCACGCAGGACTTTTCGGGTTCTTGGGATGTGATCTGTTCGGAATAAACATCGCAAAGGTCTGGTAGCAGAAGGTCAATTGGTGGAGACAGTTTCTGTGTACCGAGCTGGCTCAGTTGGGCTTATGTCGAGTCAGAGGTTGTGATTATTGGGATGGATGGAGGTTCTTCCGCCGTACCAAAAAGGCTGGGCACAAGGCATCGGAACCGCATCAGCTTCAAAGACTTGGTAGAGACGAGAGACGGATACGCCTATTCCTATTACGAGTACCTAAAAGCCTTTCGTCGCTCATACCTGTAAATTATTCAAAGCAGATCAGTCAGCCGCCCACGAGGCCAGTAATTATTACTACCATGAACCATCTTAAGTAATTTATTCCTGTTCCTGCACCATCTCACTTTGCCAGTCGGGTGCAAGGGTGGTGATGGCGTTTTCGAGCACCTTGTTGGCCTGCGTCCGATACTGCATCGCCACCAATTGGTTGTGTGTCTGCGGTACGACCTCCACGATGACCTCGTTGCCCTGTTCATCTATACTGACGCCAGGGTTCGTCTGGCACAACTTATCATATTCCATGCCCAACTTTGCCAACAGCAGCTGCTTGACCTGCTCGACCACCTGGGAAACCTCGGCTGGGAGAGACACGGACCCAGATAGTATGCGCCGTAGACACGCCAGCTCACGCTGTCTCGAGGCATCGACCGTTATAGAAGCTTCCTCTTTGAGATCCACCTCGGAACCTACGATCGAGGTCATGAATGACTCTTTGTTGCCATCTCCTACTACTGCTAGGCACATGTCCCACACTAGAGAGTCCTCCACATGAGAGAATTCCGGTCTGATGTCGAAGCTGCAATCCTTGATCACTGCCTGTCGCGCCGCGCCGACGTAGGAACTCGGATGGTTGATAGGTCGCAATGACACGAGGAAGTCCTGCGGTGGCCCAGCTGACCCGGCACCTGGAACTGAATCCGCAGGTCCTCCTCCCCCGCCAGTTCTCTTTCTCACGTGGAGATAGTCGTTGTGTATGTCATCCGTCTCTGGGATGATGAACCCATACGACAAAAGAAGTTCACTGTTGGTCTTCTTCCCGTAGCTGTTGAAGATCTGATCGCCGGGCTGGTACGTGTCGAAGCTCTGAAAACGGCACGTGTGGGCATCACTGCTCTCATCATCGACCAGCCACCGCACTTGGGCGCGTGGCGAGTGGTTGATGATGTCGAAAACCGGGAGCAGAATGCTGAAGTCATCGATCGCCACCCCCTTCGGCAGCGAGGGGTCTCTCAGCGCCTTGGGGATCACGAGGGACGGCCGAAAGCTCCGGCTCGCAAAGATGCTGAACGCCCAGTCGTGGAGGGTTCGGGTGTAGTCTCGATAGTCCTCGCAGCCGGCGTCCTTGAGCACCTTTCGCGCCTCCTTGAATTCCTTCTTCAGCTGGTCGCGGATGGCCTGGGCGGAAATCCCCGTGTTTGTACACTCTAGGAACTCTGCATCATCCTCGGGCCAGAAGGGAGGCAGACTCCACGCTGAGAGGGCATCGGGCTGCGGGAGGGTGGTGATGTAAGGATACCAGAAAGACGATTTTCCGGCCAGGTGCTCCTTCATGAGGAAGAAGCGTCCGATGACATGCGGCGGAAGGTCATTGAACCCTGGAGGAAATGCAGAGCACGTATCGGGTTGTTCTGAAGGGTTGGCAACGAGGGGTCCCCCAGTGCTGGCGTTGAGATACGAGAGACTGGTTTTTAAAGGACAGATGAGAATTTCGTCGCCAGCCTTGAGGTTGGCGGTCTCCTGACTCAGATCGGACTTGAACCGTATGGAGAATCCAGTTAAATCGTCCTTGTATATCTCAAGGGCAGGATGGAGCGAGGCTCCGTGAAGATTGGCCCAGGACAGAAGCGCACTGAAGCGCTCCTTGTCTGCTTCTTTCATTTGCGCGGCGGGTCGCGACCGTTGCAGGTCAGAACGCGCAGCAGATTTTGGCGGGCTTTCTGAAACTTATAACGCAGAATGAGGATAGATAGGTTCAAGACTTAGCTCAGAAGAACTCAGTTGTTATGTGATGAACGTTTCCTGGACGTGGACGGCGTTGATATAGTGAGTGTTAGAAGTAAAGGAAAACAAATCAGCACAAAGCGGCATTTCGCGATTTTCATGAACGAAAGGGTTAGGGTTAACAGCGATAAAGAGGCGAAGAAAATAATATTGAGGCTAAATTATAAGAATCAAACAAAGTTCGAGACAAAATTATCAGCCTCGTTCCCAAGATGGTCTAGTTTCCCGAAGCAGGCCTTGTCCAATGAACTTTCAATGTTCATTATCATACTCTGAGAAATAGCTCTGTCTCATCTCATTCTCTGCCCTGGCAATCCATTCGACTACCTTGCCCCCAAACCCGTCAACATAGATGTGTCTTGACATGAATCGGAATTCATAGTCGTAAGATGACAACAACTCCATCCAAGGGAACCGAAAGGGAAAAAAAGGGGAAGGAAGGGAAAAAGCTGCAGATTGAATTCGAGGGAAGACCAAAATTTTGTAACAGCGACTGCTTGCACTTGTCTGTGTCGTGGTCTTGTTGAGGCTGTATGCTGTCAGAAAGCTGCGGTTCTCAGGAGATTGCCCTAACAGAGGTCTTCTCACCTTAGGTACTTGGTGAGCTCTGACTGGTCCGTTAGTCCGTTACATAGACACCTGAAAGGATACCTCAGCATGGTCAAGGCAGGTACCTATCTTGCAGCATCAGTATGGGACTCTGCATAGAAGATTTCACACAGCGGCTCTGTCCTCACATTGTTTACTGTGGCTACCTGCGTCGATATGGCATCTTCTGATCGAGACCTTGACACTTTCGGCCAGAGAACGTAGAGACTCCATATTCTCAGCCGCTTCACCTCCCGTCAGCTTCTCGCCGAGCAGCAGAGGCATCTGGACCGCTTTGTCCTCAGGGGTGCTGGTCGGCCCTGTCTCAAGGGACATAACCTTCTCCCAGAAGTCGTTGCCCTGCATCCAGCAGACAAGCAAGACACAGTCCCTGCTCGCAAGAAATAGTCTCATGAAGTCGATAGACAGGATCCCGTCAAGCTGCTCTGCCATGATGTTTTCGAGGATCTGGAGTAGCTGGATCGCTGAAAGGTGCGGCAAGGCTATCGGCATTTCTGTGCGCTGTTGATCTTTCACAGAAGCCTTGTCGAGCTTGGATGCAAGTCGGTCAGAGTATGATCTGCCAGGACGGCCCCTCTTTTTGCTGCTGTCAGGGCCCACCAGCTTCTCTATATTCGGCCACAAGTGCTCTCGGATCAGACCTTGCATAAAGTGGAAGATTTCCGGTCTCTTGGGGTCGTTACTCGTGTATTTCTCTGCAAAGTGCCGTCGGATGCGCACCGCTCGTGCGAATTCTTCGGTCAGGCCCTCCGCGGCGTCCAGGTCAGGGTTGGCGGGCTTGGGGTTTGGGATGCTCGCAGGCATAATCTCTTTAAAGTTCTGGAGAATCGCCACTGGATCATCTCCACTGGTAGAGATGCCACGCTTCAACTGAGTATCGTCAACATGATAGCCAAGGAATTTGTCCATGTCAGGCCAGGAAGGAAAGTCCTCGGTGCCCGGGAAGATTCGACTGGATGCTGCCCGTGCAGCAGCGTACAGATACGCTGCGGCCTCGACCAGAAAGGATCGGTGTACCATCTCATGTCCCAGCTCGTTCATAACGAGTTTTGCTCGAAAGTCAAGCAGTCCAGCCCAGACAGGTTCACTCGTGTGGAGAGCAAAGAGCTGTACGTCTTTCGACGTGCCCGACACACGGTGCCGCCGCGCCTTATTATCCAGCAGGAGGTCTCTCAGCATATATCGCTGCACTTCCCCCTGGAACTTTCTCAGGGGCTGGCGCAGTTCAGAGCTTGGGCCTCTGGCCATCGCGATGCACATCGGCAAGTACTTCATGCTCTCCCATGCAGTATGCCTGAGCTGCAAGAAAGGGTGAGAAACTTGCTTCTCCATAATGTTTCGGATGTCGACATACAGCTGCAGAGCAAAAACGAGTTTCGAGGGGCAGACACGGCTCTGTAGAGTATGTTGAAAATACAGAAGCAGCTCAGATTCTCCCGGCAAGATGGCTGGCATCCCGCCGCGCCTTTTCATGTCCAAGATGGAGATGACCCCCTCTAGCAAGTCGGCAACGGCAGCGTTTTTAAAGGCTTCTGTCTGTTGTGGTGTCATGGCACCATACATGGAAGTGGAACTGTTGGAACTCGCCATTTCCGCTTGCTGTTTTGGTGTACAGTGGCAAATTGCGTTCACGGCCATGAAGACGGGGCAGCCAAGCCAGTCGTACTCATCTTGGTAGATGCGGTCGTCGATTTCCTGGTCGGAGAGGCCGAGATAGTTCTCGTAATCGATATGTTCCAGGGCAAAATTCTTGTAAATAGAATTCATCATGTACTCGTACTGGCTATCCTTGCTGTTCCTGAAGCCCATGCGCTCCAGATCCACGGCCAAATCGGCCTCCATCTCTTGGAACACCTCGGAGGCGGCATTCGTAATGACAGCGAGGGCATTCAGAGAAATCGACCGATCGAAGAAGTAATCGCACCAGCGTTCACAGATGTAGGATCGGATGTTGTTAAAGTCCTCGAAGAAGCAGTAGATCATCATGTGATAGAGGGGCTCTTTGTTGACGTCTTTGCCGCCGGCCTCTCCAAAGTTGTTCATCCAAGATGAGTCAGCGTCAGCGTCGTCACCATCCGCTTCCGACGAAGTGGCCCTGCAGTTCTTCCCAGGCTTCCCTCCTTTTGGCAACTTCTTCTTTCTGCCCTTCTTTGGTCTGGCTGTGGACTTTTCCTTTGGGCGTATGGCCTCTGCTTTGCCGTCGTGATCTGTCTCACTCTCGCCGTCTGCTTCCTGTGTTTTCTGGACCTGGAGGAGCTCAAACAGGTTGCTCAAGTTGGCCAAGGCATTGTTGACGGTCTTATCTCCAGATCGAAACGTGTTCTGTGCTGCTTGTCTGCCGCCAGGCCACCTGGCTTCAAGGCGCTCAAATTTGGTCAACATCCGCTCCAGCACCTCGATCATGTGTTTGTGTGTGGCAGCCTTCTCCTGTGCCTCGTCATCTTGATCTTTCATCGACTGGGTGTAGAGATTGGCGCTCTTCTTACGCAGCCAGATCACGTCACGAAGGGTATCGATGGGCATGGTTGGGATATCTTCTAGCTTCGCGTTTTCGACGATGATTGACGCCAGACCCTCCAGCTCGCTCAGGCGAACCTCGGGCGTCTCTTCAACGTGTGCGTGGGAACCTTTCTTCCGGGGTTTTCCGGGTGAATTCGGCGTCGACGATATCGCTCTGGGGCTGTTCGAAGTCATCCTGTCGGCCGTCTGCTTCAGCCACTTCGTGAACTGGGCCTGGCCGAGCTTGTACCGCTGCCATGTTCCGCCTTTGAACTTGTAGGATGTGTCCATTTCCTCGAGGTTTTCTGCTGTCATCTGCTGAATGTTCTGCCAAACGGAACTCAAGAGTGTGTAACGTGAGCAAAACAGGGGAAAACGAAGCACTGGAGGCGGGGTCGAGCGAGCAGCGCTGGCGACTACTTAAATGAATATATATAGGCATGTCTCAGGTTTTATGCAGGCTCGAGCCGCTCAACCGTTTCCATGAGTGTCAGAGCCTTATTGGACAGCAAGATGGTCGATCAACCTGGATTGCATCTCTCCTACCCTCCATGTCTTCTGGTTTGTACTGTACTCGGCTAGGCATGCAATGGTTTGTGACCTGAACAAACCCCTGAAACCTAGGCTTTTCAATGTATTTTTCTCTATTCCAGTACACCAGAAGACGTCCCTTGCACTCATACCATATTGTTCATAAAATATACGTGGCCCTCTTTATTTTTATTTCTTAATAACCATTTGAAGACAGTGAAAGTCATCCTCGTCCAGCAGCTTTTCATGGGCACTGACCGTGTAAGACCCAGGGACTAGCTAAAGCAGAAAGAGTGGGGCGTGGCGTCCAGCTGGCAGAAAAAGTAAGAACTGAAACAAGAAGAAGCAATAGTACATAAGGAATAGAAAATGAGGGGCAAGCGGGAGGGGAAGGGAGTGGTAGTACAAGGACGTGGCAACAGGGGAGAGGGCCACACAAAGGAAAGAAGAAGAAAGCAAGAGAAAGGCGAGGGCACAGAATAAACCTCATACGAACAAGAGAAAAGGAAAAGGGAGGGGAGGGGGCGCGGGAGGAGAGAGAGAAAGCAGCAATACCTTGTATTGAACTCGAAATTGCTTCTGCAAATATGCAAAGTGTGCATTTCAACTATGAATCGTATCAGGCTTTCACGTCAGCAATTTTCCCGGGACCGGCTCCGAATCCTGCCTCCGGTTTGTGGAAAATTAATAGCCGAGTTCTGTCGCACTGGGCCGATCTCTTTGCCTTCGACCGGCCGAGACATTTGCTTCCCATCGCCTCAACCACCGTCTTGTCGACTGGAGAAATCGTAAGACTTCTTGATCTAATCTCGGCCAGGCACACTAGATTCTTGAAATGAAGGCTGGGACGTCCTATAGCTTGTATCAGGACCTTTCGGCACTGAGACCCGAGCTCTCTATACCCTTGAGAAGCACAAAGTTATTACGCCTTCTCATGGACACCGCTTGTTAAAATGAGAGGGTGTATCAAACTGCGAGTCCCTAGAAAACTTATGTGGAGCCTTACCCCCCGACCATATATTATATCAGCGAAGGTCCTGTCTGCGTGAGAACTTTTCATATCTCCTCTGAAGTTCTCTCCTAGTTAATGACGCGGCACGCTTGAGGGAGTCACAGAGAGAGCCAACACGATGTTCTCATCCAGATCGCCACTTCAAGTTGTGCTGGGCCTCCTCACGGCCTCAGCGACAGCCTACTGGCTACCCGAGACGCTGGATTCCTCTGTGACAACCTGCATCGTCCCCAAGAACACAACTGGTAACGATGACAGCCCCAGCATCACAGCCACGGTCGAGGCATGCAGTAATGCCTCTCGCATTATCTTCAGCGGGAACGAGACCTACGACTTGGTGACTCCCATCTCCTTCACGGATCTCACCAACGTTGAGTTCGTCATCCATGGCAATATCTCCCTGCCGTCCAATGTCAGCTATGTGGAGTCCGTCACAGGGAACGGCGATCTCTATCCAGGCCACTGGATCACAGTCAAAGGCAGCACGGGCATCACGTTCACTGGCAGCCAGGATCCCAGCTCGGGCTGGTTCATCGGCCACGGAGAGCGGTGGTGGCCCATGGTGAATAACAGTGACAATGACTACCGCCCCCACTTTTTCGAATTTTCAGTGACCAGCCTTCGCCTGCGAGACGTCAAGGTCTATAACCCTGTGGCCTGGGTCTTTTCGCTGAGCGGCACGGACATCTACATGACGAACACGACCCTCGACGCTCGCTCAAGCGACCCCATTAACGCTTTCCCCTTCAACACGGACGGTATGGACCTGTCGGCCTCGAACGTTGTCATTGATACCTGGACATCTTGGAACGGCGACGATGTTCTGAATGTGGCCCCTCCAGCGACCAACGTCACCATGCGGAACATCGTTGCCTACGGTACCCATGGCGTGTCTGTGTCCTGCTCATCCGGAACCGGTGGGGATTATCTATTTGAGAATGCTTTCATTTACGACTCCCTGCTGGGAGCTCGTTTCAAAGGCGACCTTGGAACGACCTGCAATCTCAGCAACGTGACATGGCGGAACTTTGCCATCTTCAACACAAGCTACCCGATTCATTTTATCGAAAATTATGTTGATCAAGAAACGGGCGTTGCAGCTGGTACGAACACGAGCCTGGCGGCGTACACAACCAATTTCACGTGGGAGAATATCGTGGCCATGACTAGCGAAGAGCTGGGTGATGGGAGTTGCATTACAGATCCATGCTGGACCTACACGGATGGTGAGGTTTTCTTTCTTTCTTCTTCTTCTTCTTCTTCTTCTTCTTCTTCTTCGACTTCGGCTGACGCGAGGAATTCTAGGACAATCTAATCAAAAAGCCTTGTACATAATGTGCAAGGACGCTGCACACTGCCAGGACTTCCACTTTGATGACATTGTGCTCTTTGGGGCCGACGGAAAGCCTGGCAAGATGGACTGCAGCGGAATAGAAGGAGTTGAGGGCATGGGCATTCCATGTACGAATGGAACGCTATCTACACAGTAATTTGGAAACTCAAGAAGTATCATCCAAACGCGTGTATTGCGGGAATGTAATCATTTCTCGACATTGTACAAGTAATGCAACTGGCCTCCAGTTCCTTTTGCAATCAAAGAATTTGGTAACTAAACTAACAAGTAGGAGACCCAAACCCACGTTCCGAGGGACCCGAACTGCCTCATCTCCCACTGCGTCAGCTCAAAGGTTTGCCAACACAGCCACACCACCCAGTAGCGCACCGATCTTGACAACCGCAGTCTGAGCAGGTGCAGCCCCCTGCTGGGTACTGGTGGTGGCGGCGGTACCACTCGAGGTGGTGGAGGTCTTTGTGTGCAGTGCTGCTGTGGCAGTGCTGAGGGAGCTCTTGAACGAGCTCAGCGCCGCCTCGATGGATGATTTGACCGGGCCCGTGGCTGTGGACCACTCGGCCGCCAGGGATGACTCGACTGTGGCGGCTGCAGCGGTGATGCTCGCCAGATCGCTCGTGACTTCGCTGAAGATTTGGCTTCCGACGCTTCCGGCGGCATCGACCGCAGATGAGACGTCACCCACTATGGATGACGCCTTGCTGATGATATCGCCTGCCTCTGAGGTTATCTCAGAAAAAGGGTCCTGGCGAGGTTTGATGATTGGTGCCGGGGTGATTTGGGGCTGTCTTGGATGAAGGGCGTTGACCTATACATGTTAGAGTATAAGTTTGTGACACTGAGAAGAGGAGAAAAGAGAAGGTCAAAGAAAAAAAAAAACCCCTGGCTAAGTAGACTTACTGAGACAACGGCGGCGAGGCCAAGGAGGAAAGTAGAGAACTGCATTGTTAATTGGAATTCGGAGATAAGTGACTGCTTATGGAAATCCTAACAAAGCTTGTGTAGCTGCTTGGGGGTATGCGATACAATTGCTTGCTAGGTATGAGCAGCTGAGACTTGAGTATGCAGTCGGGGTGTTATATACATATTCTAAATCCGCCGAGAATCCATCTTCCTACATCTACGGCAATTCTTCGTAATCGGTCTCGGAGGACATCAACAATTAGGATTTGGCATGAGGGTGCAACCTGAAGGTCAGCTTGGCCGTGGGAACAAACTCGCCGTTGTGGCTGGCAATCAAACCAATTGTGGCAGTGAGGAATTCCTTGGATTCTTACTCATGTGCGAATCCATGAGTGTCTATTTTTGGGAAAAGAGCCTATGTTTCAAATCAGGATGCACGGCAGTGTTGTTCAGGAATTACGCCATGGAAATGTCAGATGGCTTTGCTTCCGTGTGGCACAGCGACTGTTGGCGTCTTATTTTAACTTAGCTGCTCTAGGCACTACTAGGCTGCCTGTCTCCTCGGCATCTGTCGCCTCATCGAGCAATGCAAACATTTATTAACGGATGCAATGTTGCACCAAGGACCCCAGATCATACATGACACCATCCTTCTCTCATGCCCACAGGATCCTTTCCATTTTCTTGAGGCTCTGCTCGCTTTCCACACTGCTTGGCTACCATTCACGAGGGTTTGGTGTATGTAGTACGGTTTGGTAATCGCTGGAAATTCAAGGAGGGAGAGTATCAGCTCTGAAGAAGTGGCGCAGCCACACACCCCTGGAGATCGACAGAGGACCAAGAGGAAGAGAGAGAGAGAGAGACGAAAAAAAAAAGGATATCCAATCAAAAGTCAAAATATTACCTATGATAATTGTCAAATCTCGTGACGGGTCTTGCGTCCATTTTCTGGTCCGAATGCTTCGCTATCCCTTAATGGCACGCATTCTCGACATGGCGACGTTTACCTTGAGCCGTGGCTTTCTAATCCATCGTATCTACGGTTATACCCTTGGGTAATAATAGCCGGCTCTAGGTGCTTGAGCCTTTCCGTCTAAGAATTGCAGAGGCTGCATTTTGTGTGTCGACACTGTTGCGTCCATTCCCTACAGACCAATGTTGTAAGCCATTCTCAAACTATAATCAAGTCGTACTTTGTAATAAGCTTGTGATCCTGATATGTGTGCTGTAGAAGAAAAACTGAGTATTGTCGTAATTACATGAATTACTTACTTGCCTTGACCCCTTTACATCAGCGATTAAGCTCCCTTACTAAGCGACGCGAACGCGAGCGCAGAGGGAAGAGTTAAGGAGAAACAGATGGACTGGGCACATGGAAGTGGCAAAACGAGTGTTGAGATTGAATCTATCTAAACAAAAGGAAGATCTTCTAAGTGACCGTACCAAGCTCCCAGATGGTTTATAGATGGACCAAATGAGAGGGTTAGGGTTAAATATGCCCCATTTTTCACAAGAGTGAGACCCACATTCTGCGAACCGTCATATGTTTTTCTGTCTTCATTTCAGCTCAAATCTGTGCCAGATCAACCCTCGACAGCGTAACCCACATTCAGCCAGAGATTCATTCCTCCTCAACACAATGGGGTCCAGCGATATAGCGCCTGATCATGTGCCCACTTGGGTGGTGCCACTCTCGACCGTCGCGCTCGGGCTGGGAGTTCTCTTCTGGGATGCAACGTACATCCTCATGACCAGGCGTAGTCTTCAGACCAAGTCCTACAGCATGCCCTTGCTGGGCCTCGCCATGAACGTCTCCTGGGAGATTGTCTATGCGTTCTACGTGTGCGAGGCTCCTCTCGAGACCGCAGGGTTCACAATCTGGCTGCTTCTCGACATCGGACTCATCTACACTACTATCAAACACGCGCCTCTAGAATGGGCCAGGACCAGCGTCTGGGTGGGAGAGCACATTGCGGGGCTCCTGGCTATCATGACTGCGGTGGGCTGCGCGGGAAACTTCGCCTTTGTGTCCTGGTGGCTGAGCGAGCCTGGGATAGGCCACGGGGACAAAACGGGGAAATGGTACTTCGGCCAGGACAGGTTCGATACGACCGAGCTTGCATTCTGGTCAGCTGGGGTTGCGCAACTTGTTGCCAGCATCGGCTCGCTGGCGATGCTTCTGATCAGGGGCCACTCAGGGGGGGCGAGTTACGCGATCTGGTGAGATGAATTGGACCCCACCTCAAACTTTCTCGCTCATTTCGAAGAAGATCTTTCATACGGGGTCATTTTCGGAGCTACGTGGTGTTCTTAATTCCCTTTGATGCTGTCTTCTCATCTTGGAGCGAAGACACCCTGACGCATGAAGTCGCTTCGACTTAGAAAGAAAAGATTGAATGAGGACGCAAGCTGACATTTCTCAACAACATAAAAATCACCTATAGGTTTTGCAGAACACTCGGGACTGTAACTGGCCTAGGCTTGAGCAGTGTCATTCTCTGGTATTGGTGGCCAGAGGCGCACGGCTACCTCACAAACCCGTTTGGTATTTTCATCCTGGGCACGGCACTGATTACCGATTTGATCTACCCCTTTTGTCTCTGGCAAGTTCGGCAAACTGAGGTCGTCCTTCCCAACGGACGCATCGTGAGCCAGCATGATAGATTACAGGGATTCAAGCCAGCAGAGAAAGAACTGTAGAGGGGTGGGTTGAAGGCGGTGTGATAGTACAGTACACCTGCAGTCATTTCTCAACTTGGAGTAATTGTGGACCAGTTGTCTTATCACTGAGAGTTGTCCATATTACACTGTACGTCCTTTTGAAACGACACAGTAGTTGCTGTATATGACCTGTCAGAATAGACGTGTGCCAGTAGGAAGATAGCTGTGACCATGGATTGGTACAGAGGCAAAGTGGATGGGAAAAGTCAAGGCCAAGTTGTTGGGATTCGTGTTCAGTTCAGATGATATGATTACGCATTCGTTACGGTAGCTTGAGTGCCAATGGCATAATCAGTTTTGTTGAGACATGAAGGGAATGTATTCTTTTGTACCCAGGCTTGTTACTGTACGCTGTACAGAGTACTTCCTGGGCGCCACCGGACTATATTGGCAGCCATCAAGAGGTGACTCACTCATGACAAATGATTTTGACACTCGACTAATTACTGTATATGAATTTCTGTCAGAGTTCTGTCTCCCATTCTGAGATACGCTACCAGGACATTTCACAGTTGTTGCACAGAAAATAGACTGAAGAGAGGCTTGAAATCAGAAGCAAAGATTCTATCACTGTCTAGGGCGAACACTCAGCAGTAATTATTACCTGGTTGACGCCACAAGCCCAGCCTGGGATTCCAGGGCCCTAGAGATAATCTCAAGCACCAGGACAGCCCTTTCTTTCCCCAGAGAATTCCCTGTACTGAAAATATTAAAAATGAAGTGACAAAAGAAATATCCCAAAAGTCGAAAAGCACCCCCCACACCTGCATCAACTGCTTGTTTCGGGTCTCCTAATGAGTCGATGTACCGCCCTTAGCGAACCTTAATAGTATTGACCGGTTGGCCAGACGTAGCATCTGAGACGTGGTTCTCACACCGGCGTGGGGCAGGCCACTCCTTCGGCAATCTGTATCGAAGGGAATATCGGGAAGAGACGTTGTTGTATGCCTTTTGGGGCATTTCTCTTTCTAGGAATGATGTACGTTGGTAAAAGTACAGCACCGTTACCCAGTTGGGTTGAACAGCTGAGAGGTTCGAGGACCACCGAAAGGAATGCAGGCCGTGTATCTGCGAGCATCAAATTCCCCTTCCCCCTAAGTCACCGGTGGACTTTACCCTCCCGTCTTCTTCCTTCTGTCGTATATACCTGTACTAATTGTGCAAGTCAAAGAAGCTGTGAGTCGGTGCCCGAAAAGCCCAGTCACCGATGGAGGCGGCGTTTAGTAGCCAAGAGACCATTCACAGAGGAGGGATGCCACCGTCCCCCTCAAGAGTTCATGTGATTGCAACTCCGGCTCGATTCCGACTGTGGATTGGATCTGGTTGTGACTGTGCTTGCATCATTCAGGGCGGTGTACAGCAGACTGAGTGCGTCTCACGGGAAGAAGAGAAAGACCGAATGATCATACCAAGTCGCCACTTGCGCTAAGAATTTCTAGAACGACATTCTCGTAATACGTTGGGTAGCCATATTTATTAAGTGGGCGGTCATTTCTTATGCAGAAGACAGAATGTAGAGGGGCAATATACCGCTCTGAATGGTCAGAGCATAGACTTTCACGGAAGTTATGGTCATGAATACGGACCAGATGACGTGAAGAAAAATGACAAGAAAATGAGTAGTCGTTCGCTTGAATGTACTGAGATATGCTCCTTGTACCAAGGGCCAACATTAGCATGAAGGTTATGCAATTTTGCTCTATGACTTTCAAGAGCGACGCCCTCCTCTCACAGAATCATGTCCGTTATCGACGACCTCGATGACTATGGCTTCAGGTCTATCCCCCCCCCCCTTGTTTTTCCCTCCTTCTTTTCTCTTCTCCCTTTTCTTTTCCTGAATATATTTTCCTGAATATAAGTGTACATGTCCTTTCAGGTGTCTAGGTTTCTCTTCGAAAGTATCTCCGGCCTCTCCGTCACCAAAAAGAGTCGTACCCCTCCAGTGCTTATCGGTGCCATTTTAATAGCTTCCCTTCATTCACCTGTGGATCTTCCCTTTTGCACATAATTGTGCACGGCGTGGCGTCAAGCATACATAGTAATAATATCGGGCCAGGGCCCCCTGACGTCTGAGTCATTTAACTCTTCTCACTCCCTCTCTTCCTCTCTCTCTCTCTCTGTCCCTCTCTCTCGCGGATCCGAAGCCTTGGTACCGAATCTTACGATGTAGGCAGCCGGTACCAGAACATTTCTCTCTATATCGAGGAAAAGAGTGGCGCTTGCCAGCCCTGCACGACCGTGTGGGGTCCAAGAAAAAAAGCATATCTACGAAGAAAAAAAAAATACAGCAAAAGTACAATAGCGTGCGTGGCCCAAGGGTAACAGCGGCTCGCACGAACGTGTGATCATGCTTGCTAGTCCGTGGATACTACCTTTGAACTTATCGATCCCGTCCAGGCAGCGAGGAGCCCACTTCCAACCACAGCTGACCGGTGGGCATGCATTCTTTTTGACCGGTTGCCTGGGGCAAAAGGGGAGGAGGGGAGGCACCTACGTCGTACCAATAGTGTAGATTTCGTGGGTTGGTGACCAAATGCTACCTCTCTTCTTCTTTGGTTTCAGCCTTGACGATAATGGGTGGGAGCACAGGCGCGGAGTATATTTGCTGCTTCGGGCATTCTGGCTGTTATCTCCCGAGGGTTCGGTTTTTCTTTCTCTTTTTCAGCTGAATAGCGTCACTAATCGCTCTGCGCAAGAGGAAGGTAGCTGCACTAAACCCCCCCTCGCCCTCTCATGTGGATTATGGATTAGAGAAGGCTCTGTGCTCTTTGCTCTGGCTCCCTTGGCCCTGGGCCACGTGGGCACGAAGAAACATGGCCCCATCGCGGGCCCCGGTTCAAGAAGGAGGGGCAGCGCAGCCATACCCCAGCTGGAGTCGTCCCAGTCTTACCAAACCAGACACCTGTCTCTGAAATGCTGATCATATGACAAGGTGGTCCATCGGAGAGACGCTCCATCAAAATTTCTGGACACACAGTCCGAAGAGAGGCCCCCAATCTGAAACCCTTGGGTTAGAAGGAAAGAGGGGGGGGAGGGGTAACACAGCCGGGAAGTCGGGTTGGTCGGTTGGGCGCAAGCGCGATAATGTTGAAGAGAAGGAAAGGCAAAAAGGGTTGCGGACAGCCGGTGACCCGACGATCAGGGCATCACCCGACGCTGCCTGACCGGGGGCTTCATTGGCGTGGCTGGGTACGGGCGCAGGGCCGATCTTCATAGGTATGAATTGCCACTGTCGTAACCACTGGAGGAGGGGCAGAGAACCGTGCATCGAATCGGCTCTGTTCTCGCCGCTTCATGAGAGGGAAAAGAAAGAAAAGGAAAGAAAAAGGAAGAAAAAGGAAGAAGAAAAGAAAGGCAAACAAAAAAGAAGAATAAAAGAAAAAAAAGAGTGCTATGCTGTGTGGGTTGAGCACAATTTCATGTGGCCTGGCCAAGGTCGCGCAGCCTACTTAGGACTTGCAATATCAGCTGGCAGCAAGAGGAAAAAGAAAATACCAGCGAGCTTCGATTTCAGGCAAGAGTTTGCCGGATCTGAATGCTTTTTTTGTTTTTGTTCTTGCTTATTTTCTTCCTAATAGCGCCGTGCAGCATGTCGTCGGCGTCTGCTTACAGTCCAGCGTTACACTGCAGATAGCACGTGCAGGATGGCGCTCTGGATGAGTACTCTGACGTCCACTGGTGTAAGGTTTATTGTGCCTCAGTAGTCCGCCTCCCTGGAGGGGTTGGGGTGTGTGTGCTTCTGAAAGGGGCCTCTCCACTCTTCAGAAAAAGAAGAGGCTTGGGATGGAATTTCCCCCCCCTCTTCCTTCGTGGCTAGCTAAAGTCTATACTGCAGACGATTTTTTTTCATCAAAACAATCTTTGTCTCTCACTGAATAATGTGAGACAAATGAGTTGAAGAAGAAGAGGAAGGAAAATACAAGCCCCCCCCCCCCCCCTCTCTTCAACTACAGGTCCCTGCCGCAACCATAACCCAAAAACCGGGCACGGGGCACCCGCCTGCGGCTAACGCTGCTTTTCCCGAACGATGGATGGTCGGAATCTACTCAATGTAACCCTCCACGCTTTATGTGGTCGACCTCTTGATCTGTTTTGGCGCATCTTTTTTTCGTTCTTTTTCGGCGATAATGTTCTGCATCTCACCCTCCCCTCCTTGTAGTCTGCCGGAGGGGCGGGAGGAGGAGGGGTACTTGGTCTTTTCTTTTTATTCCTGCGAATGGCGTGCGCTCTCGCTATCTTTTGCATAGGTGACACATGGGAAATTGCGGCCGTTGAGAGGGTGTGGTGGCATTGCAGTAGTAGTATCAGATGCTTAAGGGTCTGTTCTCTAGTAGTGTTCAGGCTCCTCCTCGGGACAGCCTGATGAGGGGGACCGGACCTGCATGAGCAAATATGGGGCGCAAACAAACCAGTGCAGTGTTTTTTTTACTTTGTCGTTTGCGAGGAGGCGGGGAAATAGAAAGCAAGAGGAGCACGGAAGACAAAAATTCAAAAATCAAAAGCATAGATGAAAGGTTCTAGCTGATAGTTTGCCATATTGCTAAATCGTATAGACGCCCCCTGTAGACGTCACATTCCGTTGTAGCCCTTGAGAAAGAATAAGAGAAAGAAAAAACACACTCCGCTAAATGCTACCCAACCGCGATGCAGAACGAAAACGCAGAGGCAAAAGAAAAAGAAAAAAAAAGAAACAAAAAATACCCAGATAACAATGGCAAAACCCTCTTGTTGCTTTTTTTGACTTTCGGTCTCCCTTCCCCCATTTGCCATAGACTCAAAAGAAAAAGAAAGAAGGAAAAAAAAACCGCTTTCCTTGCTTTCGGCCCCGTCCCACCCAAGTCTGCTGCGTGTGGGGGAACACAGGCAATCAAAAGCAATTTTCTCGACACACACAGCCAACCACACCCGCGCATTCCCTTTCGAATGGTCCAGCCAAGCCCCGTGATGCGTTGGCCAACATGGAGCCATTCACAGCCAGACTTCTTCCCCCTCTCATGCATGAGAACCGCCGGCGGAGTGTTGTGTCATGGATCCCTGTTGATTTGGTTTTTTTTCCTCCTCTTCTTTTCTGTGTCGCCTTTGCGTTCCCACACCGCTGTTGCCCTCAGCTGAGAGGCCCGCGAGAAAAGTGACCGATGAGAATCTGCACGGGAAAAACGCCCCTCTTTCCCCCCCCCCTCTTCCAAAAAGAAAAAAGATACCACACACCTTCTGCTCCAGTGTAAAAAGAAAGAAAAAGAAAATAGAGTCTGGATCTTTCAATGACTTTTTTTCTTTTTCCTTTTCTTTTTTCTCTTCTCCATTCCTTACCCCTGCGCCCGCTCAAGTGATCCTTCCTATCTTCTTGTGGCCTGGGTGGGTTCGATTTCGATCAATGACGCTGTCGTTTTTGCTTTTGCTTTTCGTCATGTGGATCGTCCGCTCAGAAAACACGGTGGTGGTGGTGGGTTCGGCTGGGTCCTCCTGGTGGTGCTTGCTGTCACTGCTGCTGGGGATCTCCATATCCACACGAGAGAAGGACCACCGATGACGGTCTCGTGGTGCGTTTTGCTTGTGCCGTAGCTTCTCTCTCACCCACGAGCCTTTCCACCTTCCTTCTTTACAGGCAGTGGGCGGGCTGGTTCCGTCGGTTGATCAGGTGTTCCCAGGCTGAAGGTGCCGTGGGCCTGCAGTGGGCTATACAAGAGATCAGCTATGAGGGACATATGTGGTGTTGCATATGCTGCTTGATGTTTTTGACCTACAGCAGACTTCCCAGCCCCTGTGTATCCCAGTCAGCAAATGTCATCCTTTTTCTTGGGGGAGAGAGGAGAGGGGGGGGGGGGATATATCTTGGTACTTGGAGCAGGCAACATACCGGTATTCATAGTGAGTGAACTGTGGTGGGCATCGACGGTGTGTTCGAGTATAAGTGGGGCACCAGATAGCAGCCTGGCCGTGCCAGTGACCACATGCGTATTCGATCTACAGTATGGGAGTAGATAGATACATGTGAGCACTGAACATTGGGAGACACGTCCACACACAGAAGATGGGTTGAAGAAAGGTGTAGAATATGTACCTTGTTGTATTCACACATTTTCGAGAGAAATAAAAGAGGAGGTGGTGACCACAAGAGGTTCGCCTAGAGGAATGCCGTTGTCTGGTGCGGAGTGTGTCTGTGTGTGTGTGTGTGTGTGTGTGTGTGTGAAAGTGTGAGTGAGTAAGAAGGGCTGACCTAAAAGTCGAGATCGTAGGAGCGAGACCAAAGGTAGGAGAACGTTTGAAGATGGGAGATGGAGATGCAGGACAAAATGCTTCTATTCTTGCGACGTGACACGCGCTTTTGTGAGGCCGAGAAGGCTTTTCAAGGTTGGGCAGAAACCCAAAGGAATCGAAGGGGGGAAGGCCTCGACAAGCGCGGATAGAGAGGGAGGGAGTGAGGTTGTATTTAAGCTTCGACGAGTGACACCACCGCAGAGAGAGGTCTAGATTGGTCTGTGTGTCTTTTTTTTTTTGTCCTAATTTTTTTTTACTTCTTTTATTTATTTTTTGTACTACAGTAAAGTACTGTCTGCAGAGTAAAGAGCGGGCGGCGGGACTATGGGAGAGAGCCAGGCCACCCCCCAGTCAAAAAAAGGTCCCCCGAGAGAGAGAGAGACATGCTGCCAGTGGTTTAAACCCCAGTTCGAACCCCTGCTGAAATCTCTATCGTAATTGATGAGCCAGTCGTCATCCTCGGGAGCGAAGGAAATCGAGAGAGAGGAAGTAGAGTTTCTGATTCTGCAGTGTACCAGGGCCGGGGGTGGTTCGAAGAATGAACCCAGGCCTTGTCTTTTGCTAGGTCAAGGATGAGAACGAACGCCTCGCAGCCGGTGTGTGTTGCGCAGTTCGGGACCAACACACTACCCTTCCCACTCTTGGCAGCAGGGCGCTGCTTTTTGACAGACAGGGGCCGTCAGTGGGTGGGGAGGGTGTGACTCCACAGAGCTGCGCCTGTAGGGGTGTGGGAATACGCACAAGCCCTTGGGTCTAGGTGGCATGGACCTGTCCCGTATGTACTGTGGTACACAATACCTGGCTCGATGTCTCTCAGCTGGGATCGGACATGTTTATGACGAAGAGCTGTGTCAGAATCCTCGGCGGCGAGATTTAGAAAAAGAGAGAGGGAGAGGGGGATGGAGAGGGGGAGGGAGAGACACGGACTGGAAGGACGGGTAGCTGCGTCTAAGGATTTATTGCGAAGTTATCAGATGACCATCTCGTTCATGGGGGTTTCGGTTCAAAACGAGTATTCAGGAACCCGTTCTCTACATTTATGCAGTGGTACCAGTGATTGTACTATTATGGTACTACTATGTATAGTAAGTACCGTAAATTCTAGGGTCGACGAGCCACCGAGTCATGTTTTAGGTGCGAAGTCGCTGTCATTGCAGAAATGCTACCCAGTGAGAAAGAGAAAAAAAGGATCCAAGTGTGGTGGGACGAGGCCTTCTCCAGCGGCCAGAAAGATGCATGCCCTGTACGAGCGTGGTCCGATACTATTATCGCTTAAAGACCATTCAACCCAGGATGCAAGGAACCTGGGGATAGAGAGAAAGAGGGGGGGAGGGGGGGGGAAGGGTCCTCCTGATTGCGCACGCAAGTGGGCGGTTGATGGCCCGTCACCTTCGCCCGCGCCGATCCGACCTGTCGGCTGGGGAAAGTCAAGCAAGTGCGTCTCTTTTTGTTGTCCCTCCTGGATATTTATGCAGCCGGGACAGGGCAGCACATGACAAGAGTTGTGTAATATTCTTCAGCTAGCCAGTGACGCCCGCGACACTCTAGACAGGTTGGTTTCCACCAGGCGGCGTACGAGACACCTCGGACCGCTGGGATGGCGACGCTTGAGACCGCATGCGACGGTACCATAGTACATTTTACCATGTCCCATAGTAGTAATTATTCGAGGCCGGGGGCGCAGCAAGTATACGGTACATCGGCGCCTATCCGTGGATCGTCAGGTCGATTCCTTTGGCTCGCCCAATGGCGATGGAGTGCATCCAAAAATTTCACGTGAGCATTTCAGAGCCTTGTCCTAAACTCCAGGACCCAGGAGATGGGGGCGCGAGACTCCATGCTACGTACTACCATAGTGTACAAGGTACGGAGTATATACGACGGTGACATGCCTCTCTTCTCTCTCTCTTTCTCTCTCTCTCTTTCTCTCTCTCTCTCTGTGTGTGTGTGTGTGTGTGTTTGTGTCTTCTCTCTTTCACTTTCTCCCTCTCTTTCACCGAGCGAACCGACACGCAGTAGAGACCCATAATTAAAAACAATAGCAGGACAAGTACTCGCCTAAGCAGAATTTTCTTTTTTCCCATTTTTTTTTGACTTTACTGCGGGCCGGCGCCGCAACACTGCTTCCTTTCTATGTACTGTGGTGCATATACTAACCACCATAGTACATATGTGCCTGTGTATTCTTGCATCCTATGATCACCATGAGGACTCGCTAAGTGAGTTGTGGGCAGCGAAAGAGAGTGAGAGAGTGGGTCTGACCCATGCCGTGATCCGATGGGCCAGAATCCCAGAAGCGCTCCTTGCCTTTGTTGGAGTGCTTGCATGATGACCTCCACACCGGTGAGGAGAAACTACTATCTACGTAGTAGGGTCGACCCAACGTCCTTTGGACGATTCCTGGAGGCCATACACCGTCCCGAGGTTGTGGTTGTGGTCATGGCCGCCGCCGGGTACAGCGGCCGACTTCACCGCGCAAATCCGACAGGTAACAAATTCCAAACGAGGAGGGGTGACCTAAGCAAGTATGTGTGTGTGTGTGTGTATTTGTGTATGTGGTTACTCAAAAGTTGCCTGCCATGCCCATGAGATCCCACGCAGTCGGGTCCTCCCTCGTTGAAGTCGTCATGATCATTATTGGAGGAGGGCCATCGATCTGACGGGACAAGAGACAGGCAGAGGCAGAGAGATACCGTCTGACTCGAGCACACCCTTGGCGGTCAAGTCGTGCGCATGGCATTACCAAAAGTAGTCTCTCGGCACATCCGAATGTAGAAGAAGAAGGGATATTATTACTCCCTCCTAGTGCTTCGGATTTGTCTGCTATGCACTCTTTTTATTTTGGTGTGTGCCTGTTGGTGAAAGGGACATCTGCTGCTCTTCTGTTTCGCATTCTGAATGCCGCCTAGACAGTAATTCGAAGGGAGAAAAGAAGCAAAATGTTGATTGATGTGAAGCATAGATGTCCTCTTTCTCTCTGTCGCTTTTTTCCCCTCTTACTACCATTACTTCCAAACAAGCGTTACACCGAGGCTTATCTGTCACAACATCGGCAAACTCCTCGCTTAGCCGCCGATATCTACCACTACAACCTCTTGGCCTCTACTAGGAACAACAAAAAGAATAAACCGATGTGCCTGTAATGTTGACGTTGATCACGCAGCAAGGGCGACAGGGGACCTCTTTCGGCCTCATTCGAATCTCTACCACCATAGAGATTCCCTTGCCAGGGATCCACCGTGATCCAGAGCTGAGAATACAGCCCAACACACGGCCCCCCTGTCCAAAGGGAAAGACGAAGGGAAAAAACCAAAAAATTAGAGACCTGTTCTAATATGGGCGATGGAAGAACGGCACCTGAGCCCCTCCCCTCCCCCCTCCTCCCCCCTCGCCTCCTCCCCCAGCAGGGCCAGTACGCAGTATCCATGATCACTTGTATCGGATTTTTCTAGAAGCCGATCACTTGAGTCACCCCACTGCTTTCCTGAGGCCCGGCAATCTGCGAACAAGTGGAACTGGTCCCCACGCAGCTTTTGAAGCAGCAAGTAAGTCTTACGCAGGCGGCTTGCTGGCCTCGGTCGCCGGCGGTGAAGATTAACTTGCTCTCTCAAGAACAGGACCGCATGAGGGGACTGCCCAGCATATTATCAGGCCTCTCCCTTGTTCGTTAGAGAATCTTATGGTAGACAGATATCTTGTGCTGGATATTCGAAGCAGACAGATAGATATTCACTTATGCTCTCGGCTACTCCAGAGAACGTAACTCATAAGAAAAATACGCCTGCCTGACCGCCTTGACAAAAGAAGCCTCAATATTTGTCAAGGCGCCCTTCCCCTCTCCCCACCCCACGCAGATTTGTCTGTGTCATGCATGACCTATGGACTGTCCAAAAAGAAAATATTTACGTATGGTATTATTACTGTGCTACTTTTGCTAGTTTCTTTAATTTTGTGCTCCCTTTTGACGAGTGCCACAAAGTAACAAACAACGCCCGCGATGACTGTTAAGACCGTCCCAAATCGCGTGCGTGGCGCTCTGATTTTCGTAAACCGGCAATCTTCATTCGTAATGGGCGTGTGGTGTGCGTTATGAGCAGACAGTGTCCAAAACCTCCCGGTCTCACCTGGAAATTTGACCCCATGGTAGCCTGCCAGTCAAGTAAGTGCCTGGGCCTGGGGGCCTGTTCACAGGCACCTGGGCATGTCCTGCAGGTGTCAACCATGGGACCCGCGGTGGATCCCCTTGCAAAAAAAAATAACAAAAAAGAAAAAGAGAGAGAAGAACAAAGAGAAAGAGAAAAGAACAAGGACCCTCCTATACTCCGTGCATAGTACAGCGAAAGGGCCCTTCCCCCCATTTTAATCCACGCTTCACCCTTCGTTCCAGGGCAAAGACCACGTTGTGTGCCTCGATTTATGCCGGCACTGATGGATGATGCAGCTTGGGTGTGTCCTGGCAGCGGGTCTAGCGTGCGTTGCATAGGTTATTGTGGAGTCTCTCTTCGTCTTTTCCCCCTCCGTGGTGGTCTTTTTTTCAGGGGTCAAGGGTTCTACGACGAAACATCGCGAAGGGGGTTGGAAGAAAATGGTTAGGGGAGCCAAACAGCGTCAAGCGAGTCGATCTCTTTCTTTACTTCAGGGGTGGGGAGAGTGGAGGTGGACGATGATGAAACCAGCAAGACATATCAATGAAGTGACAGACAGGGCCTCTGAGGAGGGGTGAAAACCGAAAACCTCCGAATGCCACATGTTGTGGGAGAGCGGCCAGATCAGGAGAAGGGTGTGACATGGACGATAACAACGCGGGCATGACAGGACGCAGGGGACAGGTTTTCTGGATGGATGGACGTCTCTGAAGATGAAAGTTGAGGGTTCATTCATCTGTGATACGAGATTCATTAACGGTCTATCTAGATAAACTCTGCACGATATCGGTTGAACGGCAAACCTTGTGATGAAGCCAAGCTGTGGTCAAAGCCTCCGATGCCTGCCGTGCGCTTTCGACTGAAAGTAACAAATCTTCCAAAGTCATATCCGGCAAAGGGCGATATCGGAACTTGCATCTTCTTGCATGTTCATCCATCGACACAACGTTTCCGCCCAGCATTGGCTCTTCTCCCTCGATCACTTCGCCCGCCAGTCTAATTTGCGCAGAGTAGAGACAGACAGGCCTTTACGAGTTTTTCCAGCAACAGCGGAAGGGGAGGTAGAGCAGCTGACTCGGTGAAGACGACATAGACGAGGCCATCCCCTCGTGAGATTGTTTCTCGAATCATTTGCCCTTGTTCTCCTTCTTTCGAAGTAGGCATCGGAGGTAGAAAGTACTATTTGCGAACCGTGCCTCACAACCCCATGGCAAGGCGACGTTGACACGTTTTAAGGTTGTGGTGGAGCAGCAGAAGGCCAAATACGGGTCAGAATATTTGTCAGAACGAAAGTATATATTTTGGCTAAATCAAATTTATTTATTTTTTGTAACTTTGTTTTTTCCTCTTCATTTGTTCCTCTCGGATTTTTTTAATGGTTGTTCATCACTGGATTAGCATCTCACTATTGGAGCTATATGTTAAAGAGTTCACATCCAGAGGGACTTTCTGACCGTGATTAATATCTGAGGTAGATTATGGGTAGACGCATACATCTATTCTTCTCAATTATCAAGTATACTTTCAAATAGACAAACAAAATAGCCTATATTCCTACCGTTTTGACGCCTTGATGTGTAAATTTTCGATTCCCTGAACTATTGATTCGACACTTGTGTACCTTGCATTCAGGTAATAATACCCATTACAAAGTACCCAATGCAACATTTTCAAAGCCTCATTTCACATGAGACCTCTTCCTCAAGAACCTATGATAATAGTACTCCTCTCTATACTCTCGACCTCCCTACCCACTTACAAGATACCAGACCCAACCATGATGCTGACAAGCCCTCTAAAATGTCTTAAAGTGCCAAAGCATACTTTGAGTCCACTGGGATCCAGATATTGTCTCAGGGTTTCATTTTATCTTCAGGTTTTGCACAACAACAGGCTGGGATCTCCAAGTGATGGCCAATATCAAAAAGAGAGAGGGGAAAAAACCCCTTCCCCGCAAAACATATTCACCGAGGAAGAAGTGCTTCCCGTTCCGCAGCCAAGACACGATCCTCTCGGCTCTCGTACCAGTACTCGGAGCCCGCAAGCACAACAAGCAGCACCCGCAAGATTCTGTATCATGTGTGAGTGAGGGTCCATAATTCATTTACCTCGGAATTTTTAGGGGGCGGGGGTTTAAATAGATAAAAAAAATTCAAAAAGAACAAAGAAGAAGAAAAGCTGGGTCAGAGATGCCCTCAAAACTCACGGCAGCGCAACAAACAACCCCATCCCAATCTCCTTGCTCAGCGAATACCAAGGTCCGTGCCAATACCACAACCCATACCAATCCCTCGAGCAGACCAACATCAACAAGCCGATAACATCCCCTGCCATGAGCGTGGGCAGGGCGGCCCTGCCCCATCCTCGCGCCTGTCCACACAGGCAGGCGAGTTCTACCGTGTCGAACATGATGAGGTAGCCGAGCTCATTCTTCTAATTAGCAACGAGGAAGAAGAAAAGTTGAAAAACTTCAGCCTGATTTGGAGCTCACAATAAGGTAGCTGGTGGTGTAGTAACTACCATCGTGGTTGCGGGCCACGAGTAGGATTAGGCTGATGCATTCCAAGGCCAGGGCGAGGAGACGCGTCAGGCTGGGCACCAGGCCCAGGCGGCGAAGGGCGCCTATGTAATACATTGAGTTGGTGGTGGTGTCGTTATATTATCTGTAAGGGGACTTTCAGAGATTCCAATTATGATTATTTTATTTTTTTTGGTTCTTTTTTGTTCTTCTTTTCTTCTCAAACACTTCTTCCAGAGCGATTTGGATCTCGGGGCATTTATTTATCCAGGAGGGAGTGGTCTTGTTGCTTTTCTCCCACACACGCGTGCAAAGCTTACGCAACGCGGCATCCAGGCCGTAAGACGGGTCAACTACCCTTATCAATACCCGGCTTCAGGGTCATCATTCCAGTGCAGACTGCCCTATTGGGACATGGACGCGTCGCCAATGCAGTTGATAGTGGGATTTATTACGGGATGAAGTAATCGCGAGGCTGGGTGCGCTGTAGATTGTAATATGTTGCACCCCAAGTCCGTGCTCGAGAAATTGGCTCTAATGCCAAGTGATGAGCCCAGCTCGGAGGACTTAGCGGTATGCTTTGCCTACCTTAGTTACCAGTCCGTGCTGAATGCCGCTGTGCATGGACTCTGAAATGCAATGCATACTTCAGACAAACGACCTGTTCAGCTTCTAGATTGCTTGATGTTTGCTTGATGTTTGCTCATAGCTGTCGTTTCCAAGGTGCTTATCGCTGACAAGCGTTACCTCCCAGCTTGTTTGTAGTCTCGTAATATCGTACGCACGAAGCAGATCCTGGAGGGGCTCAACCCGTCTCTCAATACCAGGCTTAAGCAGTGAGCATCAAGCCGTCTCTCTCTCTCTCTCTCTCTCTCTCTCTCTGTCCTCCTCCTAGACCCTACTTCGAGAGGCACCAAGGAGTCTTGACGAGTCCGCCCTTTCTAGACCTCCCAACCACGATAAACACTAGGGGGCTTCTCTGCGTGCATCACCCAGGTTCTCTTCAGACCAGCCTCGTGAACTGCATCGTGCGAAACGCGGCTCCCCTGAAATGCGTCCAGAACCTCGTCGTCTTGCCGTACGTAACATACGCGGCCCCAAAGGCAAGCCCCGTCAGGTGGCAGGCAAAAGCGACGTCCAAGGGCAGGCGCAGGTATCTCCACAAGCCCAGAACGCCGAGGGTCTCGAAGCCGACAGAGAATTCGAACAGATCCCGGGCGGAGAAGGACCAAGGAAAAGGAAGGATGCGGAGGCGCGAGTCGGGGCGCTCGGTACACCAGGCGGCGAAGATGGTGGAGACGACGCCCGAGAAGCCCATGCCGGGGCGGAACCTGTGTGACTTGTTGGGCCAGAACCGGGTTGAGATGTGGCTGCCGAGAGCGGAGACGATGCCGGCTGACAGGTAGAAGGCGGCCGTGTGGGTCCCAGAGCCCATGAACTGTGGCGAATCGGCTAGGTTGTGGCCAAAGTTGAAGAGGACGAACATGTTCATGAACAGGTGCAGAGGGCCGGTGTGCACGAACGAGCTGGTGAGGAGCTGTCTGTTCCTGAAGGGGCCCTCGACGGGCGTGTGGGCAAGATCCAGCACGAAGCGACTTGCAGCGTCTGAAGGCGCCCTCGAGAGGGCCAAGGTGGCAAGATTGATGGCGGCGACGCTGGCTGCCACCTGGTCGGGTCCGCTGAAGCTGTTCCAGACGGAGCTCGGCGAGGTCACCACGATGGGCCCGCCGCTGAAGGGCGAACTCGAGGCGGACTCTTGTGCCCTTCTCCTCGCCGCCGTCATCCTCCGCGACCTGTCAGCCTCGATGCGGTCAAAGGTCAGGCCACGACGGCCCTCCTTGCTGTATCCCCTCACATCCTGGTAGACGTCCCAGGCGGCAAAGGTGAAATAGATGGTGCCAACGGCGGTGATGGACCAGATCGTGGGCCCGATGATTCGGACAGGGTGTTGTGACCAGTTGACTTGTTGATAGGCCCACTGTTGGGAGTATCTGCGGGCGAGGCATGATCTTATCTGGTGGGAGGAAGAGGAGGTGAAGGAAGAAGAAGGAAGAGGAGGAGGAGGAGGAGGACAAGCACCGAGGCTGGCCAGGCGCGGCCGGGCCCTCAGGCGTGAGCAGAACATGACCCTCTGCAGACAATCCCTGCGCTCTTCCTGAGATCGTCAAGGAGTTTATGAGGTTTCCGTGTGCTGCGAGGGCTAATTACTGCTGTAGTTGACTTCTGTATCGAGTCTTGACCTTCCCAATAAAGGTTGCAGGTGGGATGGGATGACCTTGGCGCACGGTGAAGGCAGGACCCCACAGCCCTTGTCCCTGATTACCTCAGCGCCCCTTCCCCCAGCGCTAGCTAGGTAGTGCTCACTTACTACAGGGGGCTCCCCTGGGCGCAGACTCACTAACTTTATCCAGGACTTAGAATGTACAATTGACTTTCACCCACCTGGTGGTAGTGTTCGTATAACTATTTGTCCCATTTCTATAGGCAATGTAATGTAATTTACTACAATAAAGGGCTGTCTGGGCCAAAGACCATGTGAAAGCCTTTTTATTCAGACATGTAATAGAGACAACCACTCTATCAGACGAGCTGTCAACATACCGGCAGCAACACTTTTGCCTCCTCCTTAGACCTCCTCCTCCATTCTTCTCAAGGTCACCAAGACAAAGACTTCTGAAATCCCTTCTGGTCACCCTCTCAGAACACTCCAAAGCGCCATCGTACAACCATCCTAAGTCTTTCTCTCTTCCCTTCTGTCTTCTCTCGAGATAACTACACACCATCGTTCTGCCATTTTCATATCATCATCAGGGCCGCCAATATATTGACCGTATCAACTCGTCGTTGTAAGTCTGAGGGCCGGTACCCTGAACTGATGTCCTCCGACTACGCCCACGACACGGTCGAGTTTGTCCCCTACGAGATGGTCCACGGCCCCCACCTAGACCAGGACGCCAGAACCATCAACATCGAGCCCTGGGACAACCTGACGGCCACGATCCCCGGCCTGCCAGAGGATGCCAAGATCTGTCTCTTTGCTGGCGCCGCCAAGGACCCTGCCCCGAGCCCTGATGGCTGGACTAGGTTTGAGAAGTATGTCCTCCAGGCGAGAGGAGCTATTAGAAGATGACCCGTCCCTGGCGAGGGCTTGTCATGTGCGCGGGGTCATTATCCAAGCCAAAGGCACCCGGCGGCCAGAGTCCATGAGCTTATTACACAGAACATGAGGGTTGGCCATGTGGTTCGCTCGGTAAGTATGTGGTAGGCTTTTGATATCTAGCGGGTCTGGTCTCATAACCCTCGAAAGTAGCCGTACAAGCTAGGCCACACGAAGAAGTCTTCTTTTTCCTTTCCTTTATTTGTTTTATTTTATCTTTTCTCTTACCTTGCCAAGATAGATTCCACAATACCCGAGATCCCCCAACTTTGACCGTCTCAGATTGAATCTTGAGACGTCCTCTTGACAGTATGCAGGCGTTCCACTCATAGACCCTGCCCACTGAGAAAGTCAAATATCATTTCAAAAGCTTGTGGCGCGACCTTGTGCAGAAAAAGATCATGTCTGCGGGCACAAATAAAAGGTAAGTAATTAGCTTTATAGCCAACCATATATAAAAAATAAAGGCGTCCCCCCACCCCCCCCAAAAAAAAACCATGAAATGTAGCAAGATAAAGATGTGCCAGGTATCCAGTGAGACGGTGTGTGTGTGTGTGTGTGTGAGAGAGAGAGAGAGAGAGAGAGAGAAGAAAAAAGTCACTTACCCAGATTCCAGGTCATCCACAGTCTGCAACGCCGCAGCCCCCGTAAAATTGGCACTCAACCCATCCAGCAGCCCAACACAGTCCCCCCCACAAGCAGAGGTGTCATAGCGCCCCTGCAGCACAAGAGTAGGCGCCGTCACGTTCCCATACGCAATCTCCGTCGCCAGCAGCGTCGGCAGCTCCGCGACGGCAAACGGCTCGCCCTCCACCTCGTACGCCCACTCTGCGACGCGCCGCTCAAAGTATGGGCTTGCAAAGTACGCAAACGTCTCGGCGTACAGGTCTGACGAGGTCAGGTAGCCCGTGCCCAGGTCGCCCCAGCGCGCCGGGTCCTGGAGGCTGGCCACGCGGAACCCCACGCCTGCGCCGAAGGCGGCGAAGTACTCGAGGGTGCCGCTGAAGCCCGTGAGCACGAGGCCGTCGATCGAGCTGGCTAGCGTGGCGGCAGACTGCACGGAGATGTATGCGCCGTAGCTGTGGCCTACGAGGACGACCTTGTCTGCGGCGGCGGTCTCGCGCGCGTACGTGACGAGGGAGTTGAGGACGGATACCTCGACTGGGAACTGGGCATCGGTATAGGCGTCGATCCTGCTTGATCTGTCAGTGGTCGTTCTAAAAAATAAAATATAAAAATATAAAAAAATCAACCACCGCCCCCCGCCCCCCCCCCCCAATTTCAAACTAGAGAACGGGCTTTTTCTTTTTGTGGGACGAACTTTGAAGAGGAACCGACGCCAATGCGGTCGTAGTTCAGCACAGAATAACCGGCGGCCAGTGCAGCATCCACAAAGCTGTACTGTTCTGCGTTGGACAGGTTAGGCTGAAAGTACCTGCTCTCATCGTTAGTAACCTGCCAGCATTCGTAGGTGGTGGGTGGCCTGGGAGAAATCGTAGTATATGGTATTAATTACAATTTTGACTCGATAATGCCATGGGTCGTCACGATCATTGTGCTTCCCGTGCCGCACAGGGTCGCCGCTACGGTATAGTTGCCCTCAACCGCCGAGGCTGTCTCGCCAACGATAGGCAGAGGGTCATCTGGCGTAGCAAAGTCTTTGGCTGTCAGGTTGAAGGTGAGCGCTGCCGCGTCCCAGTTATCCTGGATGGTGATGTCCAGGATGGACCGCTTCTCAGAGACGGTGACTGGTATCTGGATGTTGGAGCACTCGCCGTCTTCTCTTGCACGGATTTCCGAAGTTGGCAAGGCGGTGGTGGACGCCGCGAGGGCGAGAGCAAGTATAAGTATCTGCATAGTGATGATGGTGTGTTCTGGTCAAAAAAAGAAATTGTCCTGATGCTGTCTTGACACCACATGGTTCAACATTGGAAAGTCGTCATGGGCTCTTTTCTTATATCTTGCGACCTCTCTTCCTCAGTGAACCTATCCAGTCATCCATCTACCGAACATGATAGTCGTCTGTCTACCTTTGTGATCATGTCTTCCTAGCGTATGCAGTGGAGCATATACGATGAGTACACTTATTCAGCGACCTTCCACTGGCGGTTTGAATCGTGGCATGGGTTCCGCTCTCTCACAAATCATGGCTACCATAATGAGGTTTGTCCGTGGTGTCTACGGATATTCCTACAGGCTTACAAACTTCGCTTAAGTACTACTATAGACTCCTGCGCCTTCTGGTGTGGAGACTAGCTTTATCTCGAGGGTAAGCGATGTTGGTAATCAGGAACGCCATCGTGAATAGAGTGCTTACCTAGCTGCAGCTGTAGTGATTTATCAGTTCCAGGGTCAAAATAGTATGCAGCGGCTAAAAGTTAATACGCTGTATATCCACTCATTATCTACATAATCATCTTGGTCTTCCACTGCAGGTAAGATTCAGGCGGCCGGACGGTATTATGTATCTTGCTTAAGCGAGTGTATGTCAGCTACGTTGTTCAGAGCATCATCACACGTGATCCAACATCTCGTTCAGATATCAAGAAGCGAACGAGCCCACCCTAGGCGGCAATACTTTGTTGCTTCAACCCGGTATGCCCGAGATGCCACGGTGCAATGATTTATTACAGCCTCGATCTAGTCATTGAGCCTGGAAACGAAAGTCCTCAACCAACACCGATGAGATAGCCTCAGCAAAGTCAGACCTTTGGCCTTTTCTTCTTCTCTTCTCCTTGCAGCGCATTCCTCAACCCATTACCTTCCGCACCCTCGGCAGCGATGCCAGCCTGTGCGGAAAGCAAAGTCGAGAACCATTCTGCAATTCATTTAACACTTGAGACCTCGTGTTCAGTTATCCCGAGGACTACGTTTGTTGACTTGTCATAAGTTTACCACCAAGTAAAAATGATCCAAGTTCTCTCAGCCCTCAAGATCCAGTCTTGCAACCGTAGAACTCGACAGACACTCTCTAAGAAATCATTCACAGACAGGAGGACGCCCTGCGTAGGCAACCCTGACGCGTGTCTTTGCATTGGCCTGACATCCAGGCGATTGCATCCCGTGATTATCGAGTACTCAACTGTTCCTCGTGGCATCTGCGAGTTTCCTCCAGCAGTATATTTCTCATCCATCCATTCTAGGACTGTTACTTCCCAGAAACATAGTGACGGTCCCAGATTCCACCAGACAGATGGACATGGCAAGTTGGGCACCAAAGCGATACTATAGCTGTAACGATGCCCACTTGCGTGCAGTGTTCAATAATTATAGCAAACCCTCAGCGCGTAGTTATCATCTGCGCACGTGGGTGTCAAGACAACCGTGTCCAGTCTCCTATTCAAGAGCTTCTTAGTACCATGCCTTAAAACCGCAAACTATCTCGACGCTGTCCTGCCGTATTAATTACTGCCCACATTCAAACTGTGGTAGGACCACTAATTAGGGACTCTGTGCAAAACTGACACGAGCTGAACCCACGGCTGTGTATCCTATGCAAGCATCACCCTGAAACGCGTCCCTCGCTGGGAATAAGAGATGGTCCTCCATGTTTGCAGGGATTGAACCCCTCAGCTGTACGACGAAAGGTGAATCGTATCAACGAAACCCATTAGACCACGATGTCTAAGACGAGAGTCAAAATCCCTAGCGTCAACGAAAAGAAAGTCGAAGATAAAGGTTACAGCCGATATCAAAAACAAGGAAACTTGAGCCTGAGCCTAGAACACTCAACAGACACACACACACACACACAGACAGAGGCGGTGGGATGACTCGCATAAGGGATCGCCACGCAGCTGCTGTTGGTCAGGCTGTCTTGCCACCGGGACGATTGGGCAGGTTTTTGTGTTTTTTTGCGGGTTGCATCCCGGGGACTGGGACCACTTGGCGCTTGTGTACAGGTGCAGTATTAATTACATACGCACACCATCACAGCCACCGACCGCCCTGCCGAGGATAGACGTCACATTGTCGCAGCTTGCTTTTCTTGTGAATAGCTTGGCTCGCAAGACCACGTTGGAAAAGGAAACGCAGCCAGCAGCGGCCTCCCAAAGCAAGCGTGCGCGCAGCGGGACTTTTGTTCGCGTTTCTTTTATTTCGAGGTCGGAGTGCATTTCTCATTCCATCCAGCGAAGCACATCAAGTAATTAAAAGCGAGGATGTCCCGAGCCGACAGTCCCAGCCATCATCATCGCCCATCACGTCGGGACCGTGACCGAGATAGGGACGGGTCAAGAGACGGAAAAGGAGGGAGAAGAGACAGATATCACTCTCCACTTGACTACGACTCCGACAGAGACGACCACAGGCCCAGGCGAAAACCAGATCGGGAGGAGCTTCATGTGAATCCGCGCAGCCGAGAACAAAGGCCAGGACGCCGGCGCCCCTCCACATATCACGACGGCTACCACTCTGATGGGTATTCCGACAGCGACCCCGATGACGACCGGTCCTATTACCACCCACGCTCATCCGACAAAAACCACCGCAGCGACAACAAAAGGCGCGCCCACAGCGAGGTGCGAAGGGCCCCAGAGAGGTCGAGGGAACGCCGCCGTCGCAGCCGCAGCCGAGGAGGCCATCGCCCCCCGAGCGAGGAGGACACGAAGCAGAAGCGCAACCAGGCCATCAAGGCCGCGCTCACGGCGGGCGCTGTGGAGGCGTTTCGGCAGCGCAACAGGCCCGGGGAGTGGGTGGGGCAGAAGGGTATGCGGGTGGCCACGGCGGCGCTGTCGGCGGGGCTGATCGATGCCGGGCTGGAGGGAAAGGAGGGTGGGCAGGGCGGTGGGGGGACGGTGGGGAGGTTGATGCAATCTACGCTTGGGGGACTACTGGTTGATAAGTTTGCGAATGGGGGGCGGAGGTGAATATTATATACCGGGAGGACAAACTTTGATGAGATTGCTGGCAGGATATGTTGACCCCTTTCTTGCTTTATCCCTTTTCCCCCCCTCTTTTTCTTCCTCTCTCTCTCCTTCCCTCCTGTTGTTGATTCACTCGACCTTATGATTTTCTTTTTAATAGCGTGGTGTGTTTTCACTTTCTCTACACGGCATGGAGGTCAAGAATACTTTGGACGTTCATGAACAGATAAACGCATGGTGCAGGCAGCAGCAATAAGGTATAGGGTCACGGCGGTTATCCCTAGAAGGCTTATAGCAAAACCCCTTAGCAAAATTAAGAATTATGATTTATGATATTATATTTGAACCTAGTATTATTTCTCCCTTCATTATTCCTTCTCAGCCTTCCTGGCAGAGGAGGGAGTCATTCTTCATATTAATTTGACGATGATATTCAGGGATGGCATCTGGGAATGTCATTGTTGGCAAAGTATTCATGCCACGTCAACGGGCAATATACATTCAGGAGCTACATGAAGAATAAGCAAGAAAAAGACCGATGAGAGATGAGAGTATTATGTGATTAGATGATGATATGTCATTGTATTTGTTGTCATATTGATGCCCAGCATTCTCCGCGCCGCCGTCAGTTTGTGACATGGCAGGCTCCATTCTATAGTCTATAAGTAGTGATGTCGTGATGTTTGTCATACAGCTTCTGATAAATGTTTGTTTTGTACACAGGCCAGCTTAGACCGGCTGAGGAACCAATCCTCCCTAGTTCCTCTCACTCTCACACCCCCAGTGGTGTGGCGACGGCAGTCATTCGTCAGATATGCCTGCTGATGGGGCCAATGTCTAACCTCCAGCGCTGGTAGGTCTCGACTTCTCTCTCAGAGATCTGGCCGCGGCGTCTGCGTTGTGATTTTTGTGTGGGCACTATTAATTGTGAAAAAGAAAAAAAATATTAGTAAGGATGTCGTCGATAGTAATTATTATGATGGTGGTAGGGTTGTGTGGATATGTGTGGGTGAACATACGGTGTTGTGAGATGTGGTCATCAAGGATATCAGACTCGTCGACAAGTTGAGACAGGCCGGGTGCGGCAAGCAGAGGGGTTGGTGGCGAAAGGCCGGAGGATGCGAGGGTGTTGTACTCTAATATGATTATATGATGTCAGCAAATTAGGGTTCAACCTTTTGTTTTATGATGTGTATGGTGGTATGGTACAATTAATAAAAGACACGGAATAAATACGTACGTGGAGAGGGCCTTCGCTCCGTTGCGCTGATCGAGGTTGGCTGAGGGGGAGAAGCCATGACAAGGCTGAAGTTTGTCTTGGGTGTGTGTGTGTGTGTGTGTGTGGAAGTGTAGTAGATACGGTGATGATCAAGAAGAGCTCGTCTCGAGTCTTGGGTTGTTGAATTGGGAAGTTTGATGTCTGGATCAGAAAGAGAGAGAAGAGAAAGAAACAGGACAGATCGGGAAGAGGGAAACGGCGCTGGCCCTTTTTCAACCACAAGTCGGCCCAGTCCAGCCCACCTCACGATCTCCCGTAACCAAGCCCACCCACACACAACACACACCCACAACGCAACACACACACATACGATGATTGTGCAAGAGAATTTCGATCGCGGGCTACCAAAGAGCCTTTCCACAAAGGACCGGGGTGGGTCACCCCGAAGCCCAGACCACAGCAGATCCCACTAATGCAGGCCCCAAAAGGGAGGCTCCGCTTCTTCCTCTCTCTCCTCTCTTTCTCTTGGGTTCCGTGGCTCTCTCTGTTTTCTGGGCCCTTCTCTACCACCCTCCCCCGAGGGGTCCCACAAAAGGTGCGGCGGAAATCTTCTGATTGTGAGGACACTTTTGACGCTACTAGACCTGGATCTTGCATCGATTGCCCGGCAGTCCGGAGATCGCTGGAACGATTCGTGTCGCGGGGCCCCAAAGTAGAAGGGTCATATATGTAAGACTAAAATAAAAAAATAAAAAAGGAAGAAAGGAAGGGGGAGGGGAAGAGAAAAAAAAGGGTGGTGTGCCCGGCTGTGGGAGCATGAAAAGAGAGGGGCGGGACCCGCCGAGATCTGGTCTCGTCTTGGTTTGGTGTTTGTGTTTGTGTGAGATTTTTGTGTGCCTCGTTCATCACGATCTTATGATTCTTTCTGGTTCACCTTCCTACCATGGTACGTAGATACTACGTAAAGTAGTATGCATCATACATTAGTACATGTATGTATATATCATATAGGTCGATGTTGATGTTTGCGGCTCTCTTCTGCTTGAGCACCGCGCAGTTCCGAGAGAACAGTGGAATGATTTTTATGCGGGTTTGTGTTTCACTCCGTCATAAAAAACCACTGACTCAACGCAATACGGGGAGGGTGAGAGGCTACTGCTAGCTTGCCACACGCCCAAAGAAAAAGGATGTCATCGTGATCACGGTGATGATATTAGTACATTATTCAGCAGTTGTTTTAAACAAAAATACTGGAGCCGGTATGTGTGCACCACGTACAACATAGTACTCGACAATACACCACTTGACTTTTTTTCTGTTTGCCTCAACTTACTATAGGATGATGCCACATTTGGGGGGAGAAGGGGGGGGGGAACCAACCCGGAAAACTAAACTTGTGGTCCGGCCAGCGAGGCAGTGCAGTTGGTGATCGACATAGGCGTTGCATGATGAAGAAGGAAGAGGGGGGGGGGGGGAGAATGCATGTTATAGAAGTTGTGGGTACATACATACATGCACTGTACTGTAGTAGTGATCAAAAAGGACAGACTTTCGAGACAAACTTTCCAAGAGGCTATCGTGGCATCGTCTCGTCCAAAGCCATACAGTAAAAAGACTCCTCTTTCGGTCTTTTTCTTTTCTTTTCGACCCACTGGCTCCGAGGGAGATGCAGATACCATGCTTCCTCCGCACATTGCATAACAACCCATCTTGTGGATGCATGCGTTACTACTTGTGTACGTACAAAATTGATAGTGAAATAACTATAGATTCCCCTCCCAGTGACAAAGTATTTACTATGTACCTTGTCGATGAGGAATCGATCGAGATCAAGCGACACGCCAGCCTCCCCCCCCTTCTCCGCGGATCATCCAGCCTAAAGGCCAACTCAGCACATACTCGCAGACAAATCATACCATGCAACATCCCCGAGCGGGTGAGGGGGCAGCAGAGAAAAGTTTCCGACTGGCTAGCTTAGGCTTTAAAATGGTGGTCTCCAGGTCCATGCAGGCACCCAGAATATGCAAGCCGGGCGCCTACTGCAGTGTGTGCGTTGTGTGCGTGCGTGTGTTTGTGTACTAGTACTATTTACCCCGGCGAGTTTTGCTCTGCGGGCTTTGCGGGATGTGAGTGGGTCGACATGGGAACCACAGCACTACTGCAGGACCTCCTCCTCCTGCGCGGGGTCTAGGAAGAGTCGTGTGAGAGAAAAGAATGGGGAAATAGTGATGTGCTGGCCTTGGAGAAGATGAGGAGGAGGAAGAAGAAGAAGGATGGGGACAAGACAGTTGTTGTCCTTCCAGCCAGCGTTCTCCCCAGTGTATTTCTCTCTTTTCCCCACGGCAACAGAGGGGTCCCGAGGTCCTTGAGTGAGAAGAGGGAAAGGGTACGTACCGTGGTAGATAGTTGCGTGGAATTCGTTCCAGTCTTTTGTCTCTCTCAGCCAAACGATGGACAAGCTCGATCGTATCCTGGAGTCGCATGTCGCCAAGGGCAGCGAGAAGCCAGGCAGGAACAAACTGCTGGGCGCAGCCTTCGTGGTCGTGAACAAAGATGGTGAGTTGAGCCAACGTGATATACACACAGACACAGATACACACACACACACACACACGAGGCTGACCATGTCCTCGCACACTCGCTCATAAAGGTGTTATCTACGAGGGCTCGGCAGGACGAAACCTCTCATCTGAAGACTCACCCCCGTTCACGCCCGACTCCTTCTGCTGGGTCGCGTCTATGACTAAGCTCGCTACGGCAGCGTGTGCCATGAAGCTTGTCGAGAGGGGCCTGATCGGGCTCGACGAGGACGTGAGACCTTTGGTCCCGCAGCTGGCAGAGGTCAAGATCCTGAGGGGTTTCGTGGGCAACGACGTGCCTTTTCTGGAGGAGAACACCACCCCGATCACGATGCGGTAGGGCTTTTTTCTTTTTCCTTTTTCTTCTTTTCCTTTCTCTTCTTTTACATTCAGGTTTTATAGTAAAACAATAATACCTGGGGCGTCAGTGGAAAGCTGATGCTGATTTTCTCCTCTCGCCCCACCCCTCTTTCTTTCCTCCCACACAGCCAGTTGCTCCTCCACACTGCAGGCTTTGCATACGGCAACGGAGACCCAGACCTAGGCAGGTGGGCAAGACACATCGGGCGCCGGCACGACGACCTCCAGGGGACCGTGGAGATCTGGAACACACCCCTGAAGTTTACACCGGGCCAGGGCTGGTGCTATGGCAGCAGCATCGACTGGGCAGGCCAGGTGATAGAGAAGCTCACGGGCAAGAGGCTCGACGAGTGCATGGCCGAGGAGATCTTTCGGCCGCTGGGGATGAACGACACCACGTTTCGGCGGGCGTTGTTGCTCCCACAGATCCAGAGCCGGAGCGTGCCGACTGCGAACCGGGATAAAGAATCGGGCGAGCTCACGACGGGGGCGCATTTCGTTCCTGCCGACACGGAGGTGGACAGTGGTGGTGGTGGGCTGCATACGACGGCTGCAGACTATGCCAGGCTGCTGCAGGCCCTTCTCAAGGCTTCGTCGTCGTCGTCGTCGTCGTCGTCGTCGTCGTCGGCTGGGCCAGGCGACAGCGGGCTGCTGTTGTTGAAAAAGGAGACGGTGGACGAGATGTTCAGGCCGCAGCTGACAGACAAGGAGAGGCGCTGGCTCGAGTTTATCACAGGCCAGTTCCACGAAGGAATGACCCCGGATTTCGAGCCGGGGACACCGCTGGATCACGGCCTCAGCGGAGTTATAAATATGGCAGACTCGGCCGGCAAGAGGAGGAAGGGGAGCATGATGTGGGCCGGGATGTGCAACGCGCACTGGTTCATCGATCGTGAGTCAGGCATCGGGGCTACCCTGATGACCAACGTGCTGCCCCAGCCTGATCCGGTTGTCGTTAGGGTGTGGGATGAGCTGGAGCGGGCTCTGTACAGCGCCCTTCCTTCTCTTCTTCTTGATCCTCGTCATCATCGTCTCTCCTCTCAGCATTTGTGAGCGGGAATGGAAGAGGAGGAAGCATAGCGAGCTCCTTTCCCCTCCCCTTCTTCTCTCTCTCTCTCTCTCTCTCACTTCCTCTAGAGACCCTTTTCTATTTTATTTTTTGGGGGGGGGGGGGGGGGGGGGGGGGGGGGGGCGGCGGGGGGGGGGGGGGGGGGGGGGGGGGGGGGGGGG